>JAOUQT010314383.1:0-14694 GCA_025769995.1 Xyliphius kryptos | reverse complement strand
CTATAGCCTCACGTTTTTCCTAAAGAAAACGCCTTACTTTTTTCGCTAAAAAAAGGCCTTACTATAGCCTTACGTTTTTGCTTAAAAAGGTGACCTATGTTTTTCGCCAAAAAACGCCTTACTATAGCCTTACGTTTTTGTTTAAAAAAGTGACTTACGTTTTTAGTTAAAAAAGGCCTTACTATAGCCTTACGTTTTTGCTCAAAAAAGTGACCTATGTTTTTTGCCAAAAAACGCCTTACTATAGCCTTACGTTTTAGTCACTTTTTTGAGCAAAAACTTAAGGCTACATACAGTAAAGTGTTTTTTTTTTTTTGGCAAAAAAAACGTAAGTCATTTTTTTTAACAAAAACATAAGGCTATATAGTAAGGCGTTTTTTGACAAAAACATAGGTCACTTTTTTGAGAAAAAATGGAAGGGTATATTAAGGTGTTTTGTCGAAAAACGTGTTACTATAGCCTTACGTTTTTCCTAAAAAAACGTCTTACTATAGCCTTACGTTTTTGCCAATAAAAATTACTTACGTTTTTTTGTAAAAAAAAACGCCTTACTATAGCCTTACGTTTTTGTTTAAAAAAGTGACCTAAGTTTTTCCTAAAAAAACGCCTTACGTTTTTGCCAAAAAAAATTACTTACGTTTTTTTGCAAAAAAACGCCTTACTATGACCTTACGTTTTTGCTCAAAAAAGTGACCTACGTTTTTCGCTAAAAAAGGCCTTACTATAGCCTTACTTTTTTGCCAAAAAAGTGACCTACGTTTATCGCCAAAAAACGCCTCACGTTTTTGCTCAAAAAGGTGACCTACGTTTTTCTTAAAAAAAAACGCCTTACTATATATAGCCTTATGTTTAAGTCACTTTTTTGAGCAAAAACTTAAGGCTACAGTAAGCCGTTTTTTTTGGCGAAATACGTAGGTCACTTTTTTAAACAAAAAAGTAAGGCTATAGTAAGGTGTTTTTTGTTAAAAATTTAGGTCACTTTTTTGAGCAACAACGTAAGGCTATAGTAAGGTGTTTTTTGGCAGAAAAAGTAGGTCACTTTTTTGAGCAAAAACATAAGGCTATAGTAAGGCGTTTTTTGGCGAAAAACGTAGGTCACTTATTTGAGCAAAAACGTAAGGCTATAGTAAGGCGTTTTATGGCGAAAAACGTAGGTCACTTTTTTGAGCAAAAATGTAAAGGTATAGTAATGCGTTTTGTCGACAAACGTCTTACTATAGCCTTACGTTTTTGCTCAAAAAAGTGACCTAAGTTTTTTTGAAAAAAAAAACGCCTTACTATAGCCTTACGTTTTTGTTTAAAAAAGTGACTTACGTTTTTCGCTAAAAAGGCCTAACTATAGCCTTACTTTTTTGCCAAAAAAGTGACCTACGTTTATCGCCAAAAAACGCCTTACTATAGCCTTACGCTTTGCCGAAAAAAATTACTTACGTGTTTTTGCTCAAAAAAGTGACCTACGTTTTTCCAAAAAAAACGCCTTACTATAGCCTTACGTTTTTGTTTAAAAAAGTGACTTACGTTTTTCATTAAAAAAAAGCCCTACGTTTTTCGCCAAAAAACGCCTTACTATAGCCTTACGTTTTTGCTTAAAAAAGTGACCTATGCTTTCTGCCAAAAAACACCTTACTATAGCCTTACGTTTTAGTCACTTTTTTGAGCAAAAACTTAAGGCTACAGTAAAGTGTTTTTTTTGCAAAAGAAACGTAAGTCATTTTTTTTAACAAAAACATAAGGCTATAGTAAGGCGTTTTTTGGCAAAAAACGTAGGTCACTTTTTTAGCAAAAAAGTAAGGCTATAGTAAGGCGTTTTTTAACAAAAACGTAGGTCACTTTTTTGAGAAAAAATGGAAGGGTATGTTAAGGTGTTTTGTCGAAAAACGTGTTACTATAGCCTTACGTTTTTCCTAAAAAAACATCTTACTAGCCTTACGTTTTTGCCAAAAAAAATTACTTACATTTTTTTGTAAAAAAAAAAAACGCCTTACTATAGCCTTACGTTTTTGTTTAAAAAAGTGACTTACGTTTTTCGCTAAAAAAGGCCTCACTATAGCCTTACTTTTTTGCCAAAAAAGTCACTTACGTTTTTGCTCAAAAAAGTGACCCATGTTTTTCGCCAAAAAACACTTTACTATAGCCTTATGTTTAAGTCACTTTTTTGAGCAAAAACTTAAGGCTACAGTAAGGCGTTTTTTGGCGAAATACGTGAGTCACTTTTTTGGCAAAAAAGTAAGGCGTTTTTTTGGCGAAAAACGTAGGTCACTTTTTTGAGCAAAAACGTAAGGCTATAGTAAGGTGTATTTTGGCAGAAAACGTAGGTCACTTATTTGAGGAAAAACGTAAGGCTATAGTAAGGCGTTTTTTGCAAAAAACGTAGGTCACTTTTTTGAGAAAAAATGTAAGGGTATAGTGAGGCGTTTTGTCAAAAAACGTGTTACTAAAGCCTCACTTTTTTCCTAAAAAATTACTTACGTTTTTTTGCAAAAAAAACGCCTTACTATATATAGCCTTACGTTTTTGCTCAAAAAAGTGACCTACGTTTTTCCTAAAAAAAAACGCCTTACGTTTTTGCCAAAAAAAATTACTTACGTTTTTTTGCAAAAAAATTCCTTACTATAGCCATACGTTTTTGTTTAAAAAAGTGATTTACGTTTTTCGCTAAAAAAGGCATTACTATAGCCTTACTTTTTTGCCAAAAAAGTGACCTATGTTTATCGCCAAAAAACGCCTTACTATATATAGCCTTACGTTTTTCTTAAAAACGTAGGTCACTTTTTTGAGCAAAAATGTAAGGGTATAGTAAGGCGTTTTGTTGAAAAACGTCTTACTATAGCATAACGTTTTTCTCTGAAAAAAATGACTTAAGTTTTTTTTGCAAAAAAAGCCTTACTATAGCCTTACGTTTTTGTTTAAAAAAGTGACTTACATTTTTCGTTAAAAAAGACCTTATTATAGCCTTATGTATTTGCTCAAAAAAGTGACCTACGTTTTTTGCCAAAAAACGCCTTACTATAGCCTTACATTTTTGTTAAAAAAAAAAGTGACCTATGTTTTTTGCCACAAAATGCCTTACTATAGACTTATGTTTAAGTCATTTTTTGGAGCAAAAATGTAAGGCGTTTTTTTGCAAAAAACCTAAGTCTTTTTTTTTTTTGGCAAAACTGTAAGGCTATAGTAAGGTGTTTTTTGGCAAAAACGTAAGGCCATAGTAAGTGACTTTTTGCAAAAAAACGCCTTATGTTTTTGCCAAAAAAAATGACCTACGTTTTTCTCCAAAAAACACCTTACTATAGCTTTACGTTTTGCTCAAAAAAGTGACCTATGTTTTTTCGTCAAAAAACGCCTACTATAGCCTTACGTTTTTGCTTAAAAAAAAAATGACTTACGTTTTTCCCAAAAAAACGCCTTACTATAGACTTATGTTTAAGTCACTTTTTTGAGCAAAAACGTAAGGCTATAGTAAGGCGTCTTTTAGCGAAAAACGTAGGTCACTTTTTTGAGAAAAAATGTAAGGGCATAGTAGGGCGTTTTGTCGAAAAACGTCTTAGTATAGCCTTATGTTTTTGCGAAAAAAAAGGCCTTACTATAGCCTTTTGTTTTTGCGAAAAAAAAAAAGACTTACTTTTTCCTAAGAAAACGCCTTACTATAGACTTATGTTTAAGTCACTTTTTTGAGCAAAAACGTAAAGCTATGGGGAAGGTGTTTTTTGGCTAAAAACGTAGGTCACTTATTTGAGCAAAAACGTAAGGCTACAGTAAGGCTTTTATTTTGGCGAAAAACGTAGGTCACTTTTTTGAGCAAAAATGTAAGGGTATAGTAAGGTGTTTTGTTGAAAAACGTCTTACTATGGCCTTACGTTTTTGCCAAAAAAAATGCCTTACTATAGCCTTATGTTTTTGCTCGAAAAAGTGACTTACATTTTTTGCAAAAAACGCCTTACTATAGCCTCAAATTTTTTGTAAAAAAAACCGCCGTACTATATAGCCTTTTTTATAGCGTTTTTACTTATTTTACCAAGTCTCTTCTCTCATCTCCTATAATTGCTCCGTTTCACTGGACAGCCAGGTCTAGGAAGAGTTAAAAAAAAAAACCAAAACGCCTTAGCGTAAGGTGTATGACCGCAGTAAGACATGTCTTTGGGGGAAAAGTGTAAGGTGTATGACCGCAGTAAGACATGTCTTTGGGGGAGGAACGCGTAAGGAGTTAGACATGTCTTACTGCAATCTGATGTTTCCATGCCTGCTCTGGTTTTTTTTAAATAAGGTTTTTGGTGGGATGTTGGCTCCTAATTCAAATTTAAAACGGTAGACAGTATAAGGGGCGTTTGGCAGATGCTTCTATTAAAAGTGATATACAAGCCTAGTAATGGTTGGGGTTAGAAGTTAGCGTTAATACAGTGCCCTTTTGAACAATGAGGGTTAAGGGTCTTGGTCAAAGGGCCAAATCACAACAACCTGGGATTTGGACCAACAACTTTCATATTGACAGCGTAACATCCAACCACTTCCAACCTGTACTCAAGACTTAAAGCTTCCTTCAATTCTAGACAATTAAGAAAACTAAACAGTTACGTTATCCTCTCACACTTTGGTTTGGGGTGGAAACAACACCTCGTCAAATCTCAGAGGAAGACAGCAATGCGTGAGAAACATCTGGCTACATGAAAGTTCATAAAACTGACTGTCAGGTTTTTTATATCAAGTTAAAAATAAAAACTCAAACAGCTTCGCGTTTACACTGCGTTCTGACAGGACGTAAAGTCGCCCCGCCCATCGGGTGAGTCATGCCAATGACTTTACACCAGGTTTAGTGTTAGATTAACTTCTCTAATTGAAATACAACAACCGGATGGCATAGTGATCAGCACGCTTCTCAGTGCTGGGGATCCAGGTTCGAATGTGTGGATGAGTGACTGACCAGCAGCCCTGTCCAGGGTGCATCTACCCAGCGTCTGAAACGTTTACCCTGGATGGGTATGAGGAATTCCCCAGCGAACCAAGTATCGGATTAAGTAGGAGATAATGGCTGGATGAAAAGTACGAGTGAAGCAGAGTCACAGCAGAGATTCCTGATGGATCTCAAGCAGCTTCTATCTCCACCATGCTTCACTGTTGGCTGCTGTTATAACTGCTGGGAAGCTTCATAACACAATCAACCGCTTGATAAACTGTAAAGACATTTCTGTATTTCTTCTGGCCGCACTATTCTAAAGTTCAATAATATTATGGGATATCGGAGGGTGCATCCGCTAGAGGTTTAAATACTCATTTTGTGGGCGGATGGTCCGTTTAAATCCGAATGGAGGATTTCGCGTGATTACAGATCCGAGCCTCACATTATCCTTCGTGTTCTACGCCTCATGTTGAGAAACAGGAGGCTAATTACAGCTGAGTCAGATGATTAACGCATAATTAATCATTCAAATGGTAATCATTGTGAAAGCGGACCTTGTTAGCGCCGTTCCGTTTCCGTCTTACACCTCCGCCCGCTCCCCCACTGTCTGTCTGATGACCCCTCACCTTCATTCTTCTCCATTATCCGCAACAGCGCGCACACAGGTTACGTGGCTCCATCGAGACCATCACGGTCATCACAACGGCGACGCTGCAGTCGTAGATTATTTTATACAACATACAGTCGTCACCATGGTGATATTAGTGACACCACAGCACACGCGTCATTGGACGTGATTAGAAACCTAATTAACAATCGTTACCATTTTTAAGGTGACACAGAACCTTCCTAATACTACACTACAAGTTCCAGCTAACACTAAAACGCATGCTAGCCAACACACACACATACAATTACAAAGAGGTTGCATGCCACAGAATCCTACAGAAACTCCTGCATAGTTGCTAAAAGCCTTGACTGTGATTTTAAACTGGATGAAAAAAACATGGTAACCATTAAAGATGACATCCCAAATGATGGCAATCAATACTAAACGAGTTTGCATGTTCTCTTGCATGTCTGAATGGATGACATCCACGGGTAGGCCCTGGGTTCGATTCCCAATCAAGACTAACATAGATTGCATGTTCTCTCTATGTCTAAATGGATGACATCCACAGTGTTATGCCCTGGGTTTGATTCCCAATCAATAATAAGAGTTCTCCCTGTATCTGAGTGGATTTCCACCCATGGTCCAAAAATGATCTATAGACTAAATTAAAAACACTGAATCTTACTTTTTTTCACCAAAAACCGCATTACTATAGCCTAGTGTTTTTGTCAAAAATAACGCCCTACTATAGCCTTTGTTTTTGTCCAAAAAAAACCCTTAGTATAACCTTAAGTTTTTCGCAAAAAAAAGAACCGCCATACTATAGACCTATATTTATGCTTGCACTGAATCACCCCAGTGTGACCCGTTCAGAGCGTTAACCCCACATTTCACCCACCGAAAGCCACAGGTTCGAGGTACATTTGGGTACGAGATGATTCAATGCTCCTACCTTTCCCAGCTGTAGATCAGAGATGGAGCAGGCGTCGATGAAAGCCTGAGCTATGACAGACAGACATGCATCCATGTGATCCGTTTTGTCGATGTCAAAGACGAACTGCGGGTTCTTTAGTATGTTCACCCAGAAGCGCAGCGGCAGACTGTGAGAGACAGATAGGTGGATAAGTGAGAACCATGACACTGACAGTCCAGCCATCCAACCCCGGAGCTACCATATTAATAAAGTACATATGACTAAGAAATACATCCTATAATAAAGTATTTTAAAGCAGTACAGCGTTCCACTCTTACATTAGACATTAGTATGAGACTGTGCTGTTGAAACCATGTCTAATTATAGTCATTGAAATCCAGCGTTATTTGTGCAGCGCACACTCATGACCTCTGAAAAAATAGCTGAACCCGGTCCGCCTGGCAGAGCGAGAAAGCTGGCAGCGCCGTTCAGCAGAATGAAAAGCAGAAGGCAGCGTTGGCAGCGTGTGAAGGAGCTGGCGGGTGTAATCACAGAGCGCAATGGCTCAGGTGTGTTCAGGTTCGTCATCGTCAGAGGATTAATAAAAAGGAAAAAGCGCGTCAATTTAATGAGAACTAAGAACAGCCTCAAAGTACCTGTTGGTCTTCCAGATGTGCAGCGTGTCGGGGTCCGAGATGCCCCTCCGGTCAGCCTGCTCCTCCAGGAAGTCGAAGAAGTACTTAACGGCCAGCGGCGGCTTCTCCGGCGGGATGCTGAGGATGGCCTGGAAGAGATCGTCCAGGAACTTCTGCAGGGTTCCCTGCGAACGGAGGATCGTGGAACATTAGAGCCACTGATCGAAACCCCGAATGAACCTTTCTAAGCTGCGCAAGTGGAAAAGTACCTTCGTTGAAAGGAGGCGGGTCAAGTAGATCTCAGGTAACACCTTCTTCCTGTGACTGTGCCGATGGGATTTCTTCGTCTCGGCGAGCTCATCGTGAGGCAGCACCTGCACCGGCACACCAACAGTCAGACAAGAGGTGGTTCCAGCAAACCCTAAAGCACATGCTAGTGATTTGTGGCAACATTTTGGGGAAGGGCCAAACCCATTACAAAGAGGCTGGTTGCCATACAATTCCACAGACACTCCAAAATGTTGTGGAAAGTACTGACCACTGTTCTAAACTGAACAAAAAACCATGGAGACCATGAATGATGACAGCTAGCTGTTTTAATTTCCAGGCAGGGAAGCATTAGACAGACCCTGGCTTTAATTCCTGATCGGTCCTGACAGAGTTTGCAGGTTCTTCTTCTGTCTGAGGTGAATTAAAGAAGCTGGTGCGAATGTGCAAAAACCTCCAGAATGACACATTCAAAGGGTTAACCCCACATTTCACCCACAGAGAGCCTTATGGGAACAAACAAATAATGAGTAATAAACATGAAAAGTTTTGTGATTGTGTTTGATGCTCGAGTTGAAAGCGAGTCTCATTTCGTTGAGCCCGCCGCCCTCATCAGCAGTTTAGTGAATTGAGTGCACAGCGGGCTGCTCCACCTATCAGGAACGTTTGTTTTGGGGTGAATGAGAGGGAAGAATTGGGTGAAGGTGTTAAAACTCACCAGATGTACATATTTTTCTGTGTCCAGATCTTTAGCTGCGGGGAACAAAAACAGAAATTTAGAATGTTACTGATAATGTTACTTTATTAGGTTCACCTCCCAGTTACTACACCATCAGCGCCACCTACCATAGTAAAGGACTTTGTACTTCTACAGTTGCATTCTGTATTCCATCTGTTTCTCTACATAATTTGTTAGTCTAGTCCCTTTTACTCTGTTCTCAGATGATCAAAAACTCCACAGACCATTAGGGTAGTGGATGAGGGTGGTATGTTAGTGTGCTGGTAAAAGTAGATCGTATACATCAGGGCTGCTGGAGGTTTTAAACACCTTGGCGTCTCTATAGGACTGAGAACCAGCCACCAGCATCCTGTACGTGGCATCTTTTTGAGGATGACTAATACAAACTGTGCAACTCTGATTCTACATCCACAAGGTGGATGTGTCCAATAGTGTACAGTGAGTTGTGTACCAGCACAACACACACTAACACACCACTACCATTTCAGTGTCACTGCAGTACTGAGAATCATTGACCACCCTAATAAAACCTGCTCTGTTAAGTTACTGTGTCTTTAAGGTAGGTGGAGCTGATGGTGTAGAAATAAGGATCTGTATCTAATACAATGGCCAGTAACCACTCCCTAAATACTTAATCCATCCATTTTCTTCCGCTTAATCCTCTATGAGGGTTGCGGTGGGGTTCCCCATGCCCAGGGGAGAAGGTTTCAGGCGCTGGATAGATACACCAGGGTGCCAATCTATCACCGGGCATAAATAAATACTTCTTTTAACCAATCAGAGAGAAGCTTCTGAGTTAAACTGACATTTGATTGGTTACTCATGATACACAGTGATCAGGTCATTATTGATCCATAGACTGATGAATGGACTCTGAGGGAGACAGTTCTGTTTCTGAGTAAATCAGATCACAGGGTTGGAAGTCGACATGCACACACACACAGTGACGGTCACAGTCATTACCTCGGCCTAGTGTGTTCTCTCGGTTGTCTTTCATGCTCATGGCCAGCGACGCCGCGTCAGGAATCTGTCAGGGGTGAGAGGTCAAAAGCTCAGGGGTCATGCAGGTCAGAGGCTTACAGCTCCACTCGTGAGATGCAAGTTCTCATCAAGTCGGAGGAGTTTAAATAACTGTGTAATGAGTTTGACAGCTTTGTTACTGAACCACGACTGTGAGCTCCTCTGCATGCTTATACACACATACGCACACACACACACATTTCATGGCTCATTCCTTGTGGCACCTCTCAAGCTGAACGGTCACGGTGCTCAGAGCTCAGGGTCACGACTGTTTACACACACATTCAGCATCAAGCCTTAGCTCTCACCGCAGAGACCAAACACACAGCGAATGTTCATTACAGATGTGCACTTACACTCACTCACACAAACATATATACATATGTGCACATAAACACACACACCTGGTAATATTGTACAGTGTTGAGCTTCTTCCTCCCGTCCTCCATGACAGACGTGTTATCGAGATCCTGAAGTATTCGGCTTTTGCAGCCTCCACCAGGAAACCACTCTGAAAGGAGAACCAGACCAACAGAACATCAAACCCTGCAGAGCCGCAAACACCCGTCCCACGTCAGAGACTCTAACAACACGGGAGTGTTAACGCTGATGCTACACCTAATTCCACGTCCTCCTCTCGCGGCCACTGAGAGAAAGGCAGGTTCTTGTAGAAAGCCTCCAGAATCTTCTCCTTCACCTGACAGATGGTGTCCGTGTTCATGACTCGCACGGTCACAGAGTCCATCCCGAAACCTTGGAAGGAGACGTTGATGTTCTAAAAGACACCATGAGGCAATAAACAGCTTTAGGTTTTGACTGGAGAAAAAAATCTGATGAATTAATTGGTCCGGTGATGGAGAAGCTCACCAGCGCTTTGGCCTCGATGTTCTCCCGCAGCAGCCACTCCTCGTTCAGGGTGTAGCGTGCCTTCCCCGTGATGGCGTCTGTCGAACCCTTGTTGATCTGCTGCTTGATGGCACACAGCAGGAGGAAAAACGGTTCTCCGACCGTCTCCTAAAAATGTAGTTTGGTTTGAAATCTGATCACTGATCCTTCATATTAATACACACAGGGTCGATGGGTGTAAAATGGGCCGTGATTGTACCCACCTTTAGGTAGCTGTACATGCAGATGGACATCCAGTTGGTGAGCATCTTCTCCACGACGGACTCCGTGCGCCGCAGCATCAGTTTGGGGTTCTTGGACGCGGAAGCGTCGATCAGATCCACCAGCAGCTCCTTCATAATGCTAGTGTAGTACTCAAGTTTACCATGGAGGGCGATAGTGAGCAGAGAGGCCAGATTGCACCTGCAGAACGTGAGACAAGGATTACAATGAAACAAAGAGCAAAATGAAAATCTGAGCTTCTGTGGTGCGCCGTCTTTCATACCTGTCTCGCACCGCAAAGTCTTTCTGCTGCTCCAGAGCGTGAACGAAGGTGATGAGGAAGTGTTTGCTATTCAGGAGGGTGGAGAAGAGGGTGATTCCCTCCTCTATGTTAGGTCTGGTGGAGTTAGACTGCTGTAAGAAAGAGAGATGAGAAATTAATAAGAGGTTTGAGCTTCACTGAGTCGACATTATGTACAATAAGCACCTGATTCTCTGAGTCAGTTCGGCTGGCTGGTGAATCATATGGTCTAAAATCACATTTGTTTCCTCCTCATTAATAAAAACACATCTAATCCTTCGATTGAAACAAACACGGATCTGTACTTTGAAAAAACTAGGACGTCCTACAACTTTTGGGGTAAATGACTCTGCAAACGATTCGGAGTCATGTTTATTATTATACGCCTTTTCCGCCGGCCGACTCGCAGCATGAACGCTCAGCCGAGCCGTAACGAAGAGAGGCCCGAGGACGCTTCCCATATGTTCCTGTTAGAAATGGAGCGAGGCCCTGTGAGGGGTGTGTGTTTGGGAGGGGGGGGGGGCATGATTTATGTTTGCTGACGTGAGAAAAGAAAATAATTTGAAAAAAACAGTCGGCACTTCTTTTAAAGCGAATCGCCGGCGCGAAACACTTCATCACTGCTACAGACGCGCCCCCCGTCTCCTGACCTGAAATCTGTGTTTAACACGTGCACGCATGCACACACACACACACGCGTGCACACACCCCACACACACAGACTCTCACACACACAATACAGATGCAACCATTAATCATGGCGTAATGGGATGTTGTGTCAGATGACGACCTCGCCGTTATTTTCTGCAGCTAACTCGCACTTTCTGCAAACTCAGCTGCATTACATTCATGCAGCACATCTGTAAGTGTGCGTCTGCTGTGCGAGCGTATATTTGTGTGCGTTTGTGGTGATGCTATACCTGCCAGTCCTGCAGGAGCGGATGGGTTTCAGGAAGAACCCTCGGTCCCAGAGCATCGTTTTCGTACATGGGCTGAATCAGAGTCCTCTCGTAGTCCAAAGACATCTACACACACACACAAACACACAAGTGTAATAAAGGAACGGCGATGAGGTGAAGGACTGAGCTGCACACTGATCACACACTTCCAAAAGTGTGAAAGTGCTGAGGTCAGAATAGAAGTATTAATGTTTCAGTTCATGCTGTTTTATCAGCACACACACACACACACAAACCCATCCTATTACAAAACATTAGTCATTACCCACTTTTCCCTACTTACAACCTACTTATGACTAGGCTCCCAAGGTCAGAGTGTATGTGTGTGTGTTCTTGTCTACATGCCCACCATTGTTCAGACGGTGGGGATGGAAACTGTAATGCTTGCAGTTTTTTAACACCGGCTGAAAAAAACATGCAGACAGTTTGTCCCTCTGGGCTGAAAACATAACAGTAAGTCAGACATAAAAACACACACACACACACACACACACACACACACAGCACATCTGGAAATCAGCTAAGCGCGGGTCCATTTCCAGTTGGTTCTCCTGCGTTTCTCACAGCGGTCATTCTCACCCCGTGGGCCGCAGGGACTGTGGCGCTGATAAACATTCCTGATCTTGTTGGTCCTTCATAAACCTTTATAATGCTTTGTGTGTGCAGCATCACACTGACTGTATACAGTCTCTGTATCCCAAACCATATAGAGCCCTGAGGTCCTCATTCTGTAGTTCTCATCATGCCCATATATGGACCTGATATAAGGGTCCTGAGGAGGGTGGTATTAATAAATCAAGGTTTTCCAACCACCTCCATCAGGTTCTGTGGTGAAGAAATAAGTTCAGAATCTAATACATTTACTTCTGTGAATGTTCTTCTCCTGGATCGTCTGAATCACGAGGAGCTTCATGAGTCATAAAGCTGATGATGCTACATGGAAGCTACACCAGAGAGAGGTGGAGTTACGGGGTGGTATGTGCCTTGTCATCCTTCTTTGTGGATGAGGGTTAAAAGAGTAACTAAAATCTCTTGTAAAAGACGGACAGCAAAGAACTGGTACTATAGAGAGTCCTATAGGGGTTTAGAACCGCAGTTATAGATACTGTATAAGGGAAGCCAGGGGTCAGTGGTGTTACCTTTGGGAAGAAGGTGCGAGTGACGAACTGTTTGTACTCGAGAAACGGGATCCCCTGGCTGCGGTTCAGCTCTTTAGTCAGGTCAGTCATATCGGTCTGGAGCTCTGCGAAACCTGTTACACACAGACACACACAAGTCAACACTTACTGTATGTTACGATGGATGGTGAAGCATAAACTCAGAACAATGAAATGTATATACACACAAAGGCATACAAACGTACACATTACACATACTTCTACAATTACACACCTATAATGAACTAATACAATAAAGACACCAAAAAAAAATATACACACACACACCAATACATGTGTAATCATATTCATATTTGAACACAAACATATGTAAATACATTACGGCACACATTAATTTTTGCAGCTATTTGCTAAAATTAAAAAAAGGTAATTTTTTTGCAAATTTATTAAAAAAGAAAAACTGAAATCGCATGATCATAAGTATTCGGACCCTTTGCTGTGACACTCATATTTAAATCAGATGCTGTGCATTTCTTCTGATCCTCCTTCAGATGGTTCTTCTTAATTGGAGTGCAGCTGTGTTCAAACAAACTGATTGGACATGATTAGGAAAGGCACACACCTGTCCATATAAGACCTCACAGCTCACACTGCATGTCAGAGCAAATGACAATCATGAGGTTGAAGGAACTGCCCAAGGAGCTCAGAGACCGAATTGTGGCGAGGCACAGAGATCTGGCCATGGTTACAAAAGAATTTCTGCAGCACTCAAAGTTCCTAAGCGCACAGTGGCCTCCACAATCGTTAAATGGAAGAAGTTTGGGACGACCTGAACTCTTCCTAGACCTGGCTGTCCAGCTAAACAGAGCAATGTAGGGAGTGGTGGCTCAGTGGTTAGAGGGTTGGACTATCAATCTGAGGGTCGTGGGTTCAAATCCCATGTCCACTGAAGTTACCAATGTGGGTTCTTGAGCAAGACCCTTAACCCTCCAGGGTTCTGTATCAACCTTGTGTTCTCGTCCCAATCAAGTTGGGATACCTGTAAGTCGCTTTAGATAAAAGCGTCTGCTAAATAACCAAATATAAATAAAATATAATCCTGGGAGATGGGAGAAGAGTCTTGGTGAAAGGGGTAAAGTGGAACCCAGAGATTACTCTGGCTAAGCTCCAGAGATGCAGTAAGGAAAAGGTTCCACAAAGTCAACCATCACTGTAGCCCCTGATGGGACAAAGATTTAACTTTTTGCAGTCAAAAAAAAAACAGGCACTGCTCATCACCTGCCCAATACAGTCCCAACAGTGAAACATGATGTTGGCAGCACCATGCTAATGGGGGTGTTTTTCAGCTACAGGGACAGGATGGCTTGTTGCAATTGATAGAAAGTTGAATGTGGCCATTTACAGAGATATCCTGGAGGAAAAACTTTATCAGAGTGCTCAGGACCTCAGACTGGGTCGAAGGGTGACCATCCAACAGGAATATGACCCTACACATACAGCTAAAATAACCTGGCTTCTGAACAACTTTGTGACCATTCTTGACTGGCCCCGACCTAAACTGAGACCTGAAAATGGCTGTCCACCAACGTTTACCATCCAACCTGATGGAACTAGAAAGGATCTGCAAGGAATAGTGTCAGAGGATCCCCAAATCCATGTGTAAATAACTTGTTGCATCATTTTCAGGACGACTCATGGCTGTACTAGCTCAAAAGTGCTCAATCCTAAGTAAACTGTCTGAATACTTATGACCACGTGTGATTTCAGCTTTTCTTTTTAAAAAAAATTGTAAAAATGTCTACATTTCTGTTTTTTTCTGTCAAGATGGGGTGCTGAGAGTACGTGCATGAAAAATTAAGCAAACTTTTTAGATTTTAGCAAATGGCTGCAATGAAACAAGAGTGAAAAATTGAAAGGGGTCTGAATACTTTCCGTACCCACTGTATATACACCTCACACAGTAAAATGTAGGTACATGCACATACACAAACACACATGTATATACATATATAGACACACACATACATATATATATATATATATATATATATATATATATATACAGACACACACACACACACACACACACACACACACACACACACACACACACACACACACACACACACAC
>JAOUQT010314364.1:0-14695 GCA_025769995.1 Xyliphius kryptos | reverse complement strand
CACCCAGATTGGGATTTGAACCGGGAATCCCCAGCTCTGAGAGGCGAACGTGCTAACCACTAAGCCACTGTGCCGCCGAAAATACTATTTGTGTACTTAATTAAATTAAACAATAACAACTGATTAAGCTTTATTGTAAATTTCACACAAAACCGAAACCAATCAAAAAGATTGATTTGCCGAGATGTATATCAAATAAAAATATGGTCTTTACTGAAAAGTAGGATATTAAGGAAATCAACTGGGCATGGAATATGAACAAAAGAAATTTAGCAGTAATATCTATGATCCTCTCACGTAGATCATCCAGGCCGCGTAACGCTCTTTGAGGTTAAACAGCACAGCGGGCTCGTGCAAGAAGGTAAACATCGCCATGTCTTCAATTTTATCGAACTTTGGCGGGTTCTGAGGGTGAACATCGCACTCCTTGACAGTAACAGTCTGAGAAAAACAAGTATTTGAAACAATTATTATTGAATCTTTAACTTTTAATGCAATGCTGTAATTACTTCCTAAAAGTGGATGATTTGTACCTTGCCAAATTCAGTATTTACGGTGACCTTGTCCCCGTCTCTGCTGGTCACAGAGGCTTTGACATACTCAACTTCAGGGTCTGGCACAAAGCATTCCTTTTTCATATCAAAAGGGCGAGTCTGGGCCTCCAAGCGCTCTTTATCTGACTTGCGCAAGAAGGGCGCTGCCTGCCCAAACTCCTCCATCAGTGCATCTCCCATCTTTTTCGAGGACTATAAATCCAGATTAATTATCAGTATTAGTTCAGAGGTGTACTAAAGATCTCAAATTAATTTATCAAACACTTTAAAAACAACAAAGGGGCATAAACAGTTAAGCATAAAACAAAACTAACTAATACAGATATTAATTCATTGTATAGACTTAATTATTATCTATTATTATAAGGTACTTTTTTACTTCTCAATTATGTACAAATATTAAATTTCATTTGCTTTATTATACACAAAATTTGACAAACAATAAGCAGTCTTATGGTATAGGGGAAACACCTTACACTTACGTTTGAAGTCGGTGGTTAGTAAATGTAATGTGCTAGACCTGGAAAAGTCCAAAACCAAAAAAAATTTGATTTTTTATATGCCAATGTAATAGACAAGACTCATGATGCTTTATAGAGGAAATTAAGTTTATTCTACAGATCTGGGGTTACTTACCTTGTGCTGAAATAAAGTATGTGTTGAGTGCCTGTCCAAGGGTCTTTATATAGGGTCCGGATGGGGGCAGACAAGCAAGAATGTTGGTAGTGGTGACACTAACATTCTGTATTTGGTCAAGCTTGCGTGGCCTGAAGCCTGTTTTGGAGAATATAAAAAAGTTTATGGTGGGTGGTTCTAGGACAGGTGTAGTACAGTACCAAAAAGGAAAAAGCCCATGTAAAAAAAGCTCTATCCTTGTCTTATGGATCTCAATCTATTTTTTTCTTTTAATATGTGTGGAGTGTATGAGTAGTGTCTGTCAGCTCCTATCACATGTTTTGGAAGGTGTACATAGTGGATGTTTAATTCTAAACTTTACCAACAAGCTGTTCTTCTCAATCAGAGTAATGCACTCGTTAGGAATTTCACAAGTTCTCTTTGTGCACATGAATAAAGACAAGGAGACAATGCACTTCAGCACTGTACGTTGAGTGGGTATTGAAGGTGAGATGGAAATACAACTACAGTGACCTTGTCTTTGATTGAACCATATAAGACAGCTGTTGCTCTTTTTTCATCCTGTGTCTGAGTCATCATTAAGTTTATTTATTAGAAACACATAATCATACTTAACTAAAGATTAATATAAAACCTAATTATGTATGATTATATATATTTTTGCGCTTTATCAGCGGATGTACAACCTGTATTCAAATAAGACATTTGTTTAAATAACTTTGCATTTATTCATTTTTATTTGAACAGCATATTAAATACAAATTAACTAATGGACAAAAACCACTTTGGCCATCCACATGGATTTATTTTGTTATACGTTATAAATGTGAATTACCATTTGGAATAATATGAGTTGTTATTATGAGAACCTTAAACCTTTTCATTTATATTCATGAGTTTTAGCAAAAGCACTTTGGCCAATATTTTTTTTATTTCATTAACATATTCATTCAAAAACCACTATTTAATAATAGCAATTCTTTTTAATCCACTGTTCCTGGCTAGAGTAACTTGGTGTACAATGTACGAGCGCATATTCTGGTATTCACTGGATGAAGGGCAGGGCAACATCCTGAAAAGGTCAACGGTTCAATATAAAAACTGACTCAATCACATTCACATACTCGTTCTCACCGAGAAGTAAAATATTATCGGTTTAAGTATTAGAAGGTTTTTGGATTGTGTAAAAACCAATTTAAGGCAGCATTTCCTAAGAACGATTAATTTATCTTTGGCTATTTTTTACATGCAGTTTTTCTGAGACTTTTGCTGCAGTTTCCTCATGGTTTATTTTTGGTCTTTTTTCCCCTAAGTTGTTGAAGCGAACTGAAATGATTATTTTGTTTAAATGTAACTGTTTTCATTGTTAAATTTATTACATTAAATTTTTTTTATTTATCCAACACGACAAGTATCCCACTTAATTCTTGGGGTCAGAACACAGGGTAAAATACAGAATCCCTGAAGCAATGGGGGTCTTGCTAAAGGACCCACATTGCTAACATTAGTGGACTTGAGATTTAAACCCACAACTTTAAGATTGCTAGCCCAACACCCTAACCACTGAACTACCACACCCTACACGAGTTTACATAAGTTCATTTTGCAGACGCTTTTATTCAAAAGCAACGTCAAAGAATCCCAAGTTGATGGGATAGACTTGTGGTCATGAGACAGGGTCCACCAACACAGCACCCCTGGAGCAATGATGGTTATGGACCTTGCTTAAGGCCCCACACTGATGGACATGGGTTTAGAACCCACAACCTTCAGATTGATAGCCCAACACTCTAAACACTATAATACAGCACCCACATTTAAATAACAAAATTATGCTTTCTTTTCTTAATCCATTGTTTTTCATATTTTGTATCAAATTGTCAGAATGTTCCCTATACAATATATCCGGCAAACACCTTACATGATTTTAAATGCTGGTTATTTAATTAGAACTGAAATCTGGATGGATAATTCAGTGATTATCCTTAATGGTGGATTATTGTTTAGAATGAAATAAAATGTCAGAAAGAGCAAACAGGTGTATGTCATATAACCTTATTATAGGTCATGTTTCATGTGTGTTCCGTGTCGATGTGCTTACAATAACCACAGTGCATTTAGCAGAACGTGTAAATCAGATCAGCTAGCTATGTTAGCTCTAACTCTAAGGATACTATCGGTCTATTATCGTCATTGTCACATGATTTGTAAGTGACCCATCATCCATCAACAATAGACTTTTGCTGCAGGTCAGGCTTGCCTTGATCCTATGTCCCTCGATTGTCTTGCTCCCTCTCATCAAGCACCTTACTTAGTCTTAACACTTGGACAAGCTATTCTAGGCTTTGACATTCCTCCTGGAGGGCAATTCTCAGCTGTCTGATTGACCTGGATTATTGTCACACTGAAGCAGGGGCTGAAGAAACATAAAGCTTGTTCCTCCTGTGTTGAAAGCTGTAACACGAGCCTTCTTTTGTCCAACACTTGGACTATTATTAGGTGTTCTTGCATCTGTCGTGAACAAAAGGTTAGAGAGAGCCCATCAGTTTTCCTGTCAGTGATGCAGTACACAGTAATATATCAAATGATGTTGATCAAAGTACTTACAATGAAATTCAAATATTTTTTAAACTGCTCATTTTGATCAGGATGGGGGTGATTGCTGAATCTCAGCACCCTCGGGGGGAAAAAAGCAGAATAAATTCCCTGGAAGGTCACCAGTGAATTCTTAAAAGTATAAAAGTATTAGAAAGAGTTCATTTAATTTGCACAAGATAAGAAAAAGTGTGGAATTACACTGGTTAGTGCGCCAGTCCATCGTAGCTCAGAGGGACTTCCATTCACACCTAAATTGGCAACACCAATTCACTTGGCTCTTCAATTTAGTTCCCACACAGACAGGTGAAGAACATGCAAACTTTACAAACATGCAAACTTACACATCTTAATTGCCTGGGAATTAAACACCAACGACATATTTGTAGTTATGACTGAACTATGCTGCATACTTTAATAAGGTTTTGTATATTTAGCTTTACTTAGTATGTTGTGATGGGCTTAAAAACTCAGACCTTCAATGATTATAAATTCAACCCTTTCAACCTCAATGGTTTATAGCATTTAGCCACCGAATGAATAAAAAAAGAGAAAATGTATATAAATTGCAATGCAATATGCTAAAAAACGGTCCCAATGTACGGAGCCAAAGAAAGTAGTAACTTGAATAAAAACTTGGAGATGTTTTCTGAATTTCAAGCCATTCAACTAACTGAAGACTGGAAGCCCTTCAATGTATGTTAAATGTGGGGTGTAAACATTTACTAGAAACACTGCAACTACGTAGGTCCCAAAAGAACAATCAGCTCTTTATAACGAGATGTTTTTTTAATAAGACGAGCATTTACTCATTTTTATGGCAGTCTGGTATTTATTATTGTTATTATTTTTGCATTCTCCAATTCAAAATGTTTCTTTTTAGACACTTCCAAATTGGCAAACCCACAACCACACCTGTAGGCCTCGGTGTGCCTGTTCGTCGGTGCTAACCAGGTTGATATAGAGAACTTAACAACATAATAACTTCGTTTTGTCCTAATTGTTATTGTTAAAAGTGTTATTTGTAAAAGTAGACATGGTGGTGCAAAACATTGCCAGGAAAATTTAAGCCCAGAGTGAAGGTCCTTTGTATAAGTCCACTTATAGTCCTTGTCTTTGCAAACTTAACACAAGGACCTTCGCTTTGGGCTTAAATTTTCTTGGCAATGTTTTGCACCACCATGTCTACTTTTACAAATAACACTTTTATATTAAAACTATTAATCATTAAGGTAATCTTTTTTGGTTTTGTTGTTTGCATCCATAAAGATTTAACAAAGGCATTGGGCAGCATTGTAGGGCATAGTTGCTCAGTTGCTAGGGAGTTGGGTTAAAGAGTTTTCAACATCAAGCGCACTGGGCATTCGTCTTATTTTTTCATGTGGATGACAAAGTTGATTTGTTGTAAAAATAGTTTTTCTTGACTTAAAGTTGGAGTTTCAAATCATAAATCCACTGAAATTTCCAATCTGGGCCCTGTATCTGATAAAAAACTGGATTATCAATCAGAAGGTTGTGGGTTCAAATCCAAGGTCCACTGAAGTTACCATTGTGGGTCCCTGAGCAAGACCCTTAACCCTCATTTCTCCAGGGGGCTGCATCAACCCTGTGTTCTGACCCCAACCAAGTTGGGATACCTGTAAGTCGCTTTGGATTAAAGCGTCTGCTAAATAACTAAATGTATATGTCTAAATGTAAAGTTTGTAAACTATAGTAAAGTAGGCAATTTAAGGGAGATTCTTAATATTATCTTGATCGTTTTAAACTTCTGGGCTTTGACATTAGATTTTTCAAAGTGATTCTAAAGTATGTACTTATATTTAAATTAATTTAAAAAGCTTGTCCATGTAGTCAATGGCCATTTTGTCATAGTTTTTTTTTTTTTTGTTCTTTTCCTGTTTAAACACAAATGTGATATTTGGAAACTGATTTGTAAATTTAATGCACTTCTGCTTAAAACGTGCAGCACTACAGATACAGAGAACTTAACCATATGTATGTACAGTATATAACATGTATATACAGTATTTACACTATTATAGATAAAAGTATCGTATAATTTGCTTCCAGTTATATGGGAATTCCTTCTCCAAGCTTTGGAGTGTGTCTAATTACACTTCTGTCCATTGATCTTTGAATAGCATTTGTGAAGTCAGACACTGCTTTTGGATGAGAAAGCTTGTTTTTGATGTTTGTTCTATTTCCTGTTCGGGATCAAAGCTCTGGGTAAGTTATTTCACACCGAATCACTCATTTATGTCTTTATTTACCTTGCTTTGTGCACAGGGGCTCCGTCATGGTGGAACATGGAGGACCATTTCCCAAAACGTTCTCAAGTCGGGAGCACACTGTTGACCAAAATTCATGGCTGTGTGCTTGATTGTTTACACCTGTGAACTATGACTGAATAAAACACCTTTGTGTGAGTGAATGAATATTCAGCCATGAATACAGTAAACATATTCAAATATATATAATATAGTACACAAATAATACACCCTCTTTAAGTTCTGTTTTTCATATTCAAACATAATGAAATACATCTAGCCACTAAGTCAACTAATGAACAAAAGTATGGTATTAAAGCTTATGATATGCAACATGTTACAAATCCATTTTCAAACTACAAGAGCTTTAATTTTTAAAGTGAAAAATGATTTTCACAAATTTAAATTATATACAACAGCTGACTATCTTTCCAGAATAGACGTCCAGAATTTTCAGCCCAGGATCAGACCATGCAGTGCTCCGAGAAACTGCAGATCTACATCACCGACACTGCAGGCCCCGGTGAGTGTGATAAATGTTCAAGTACCATTAGAAGTAAATGGAACAAGTTTATTTTGTTTGAAACAAGCCATAGAAGCAGCATTGAAAATCAAACTTTAACATCAAAGGTTTAATCTAAACAAACCTATAGACTCCTTTAGACAGACTAGACCAAAATGGGGGTGTTTGACAACAATGCACTGGATCACATCTGGCAAAAACCAAACACAGCATATCAACACAAGACACCATGCCAACTGTCAGGTATAATGGTGATGATTTGGGTCTCATTTGCAGCCTTAGCACCTGGTCAAACTGCAGTTGCAAATGAACTCCTCTCTGTACCAAAGTGAGTCAGAATTGGGGCCTATCCAAGCTATTCAGCAGCTTCGCCTTGTCAAAAGTGGGTCATGCAACAGGACAAAGATTTCAAACACATTATCAAATCTATAATAGATATCTCGGAAATAGCGAATCAGGGTTTCGTAACGGTTTAATAAACTCCATGCCTTGACATAATGGAAATGCAATTAGAGGTATAAATGAACAAATGACCATTAAACTTATTTAACTAAAGCAAAATTCCTCCTGAAACAGTCATACAACAAAAGATTACTTATTGTTGCCCAAACTATTAATTTATAGGGCTTCCTTTACTTTTCATTCTGGCTTTTTTTTAAATTACTAATATGACCGTGCAGACTCATGCATTTAATTTAACTTGCCTATTTTTAAGATCGTTTAATTACTATATAAACTTTATTGTCCAACATAAAAACGGTAAAATATATAATTCCTTCACTTATATTGATAATGTATGTATGTGCATACATGAGTGTTTTTGTTTACACTAACACTTACATTAACACTTACATTAATAAACCCGCAGCAGTGGCTTGTAGGTATGTAGTTGTAGTCGTAATAGTTTTAGTAATCAGCAAAATTTCTGCAAGTCAAATAAAACTATCACACAACTTTATTGTGCACAAAAGTCAATAATCCCCAAGACCCTCTACTGCAAAATTTTAATAATTATATACATTAAAAATTGTATTGTACTTAAGTTTCCACATCCAGCAGTTCTGTTTTCCTCCAGTTTAATGAATTCAGCAGTGGTGGTCTTAAGTTAATAAACTATTACTTATTTTAATAGTTTACTAGGCATCTAAGACTTTTTAATTTGGTGTGCAATATTTCTTTATCTGAATGTGACGGTTTTCATAAAAAGGTTTTGTGTTTATTGGAGTTTGGATATGAAACTGTAAAATACAGGAAAAGCTCAAAATATCAACGTTTTGAAAGTCACATTGATTTATTTGTTTTAATTGGGTCACAGGCTCTACCGCATCATAATTTGTGGTGTATTTTTTTTTTCATCCATATTTGCATTCTTCCAAAAAGAAAAAATCTGAAATCACTTAAACTGGAGCAGCTTTATATACTTACAGTGTATATGCTTACTAAAACCAAATTCCCTTTATTATTAATAATGTAATGTAACTGAAAAATAAAACGGGTTTTTAAGCTTTTAAAGTCACGTTATTTTAGGTTAAATTTTTCATCTTTAGAAATAAGAAATATAGATTTCTACAAAATTGAATTGTAATAAACCAATTAACTTATAATTTTCTAATTATTTAAAAGAACTTGGTCTTGCTTGGAGCTTGTTTCTTCATCTTACCTTCAGGTTGTCTTGCAGTCTTCCACTGCAGAATGCATCCTCCCTTATAAAGGAAGCCAGTCCTCCCAGCACCTCAAGATTATTGGAGGAGGTTGTCTTGGGACTGACATATATGGTCTGGATTAAATCCAGATTCCAAGGAGGGAATAACTAAGGTTTCTATTGGACCATTGCTATACTAATTACATAAGTTTCATAAGTACCTTTTAAAGCAGCAGTGTTGTTTTAAGAAAATACCAAGGCATGAGGCCCATTTTACTTTCTTAGACTGCTGTTTCATTGATTTTCTTTTACCCCAATTGCCTTAAAAATGAAAATTATTATTGGTTTATTGGAGTATTTACATTTAATTCTAACTTTTTTTTTATTTCATGATATTTAACCTTTTTAATTAGTTATTGCACTTTTATTTTCTTAATAGTTATAAATTATATCTAACAAATAAATTATTTGTAAAGTAATATATAGATTGTTTTACTTGTGTAATTCCCTACTGAAATGGGTAGGCTGTATTAATTGTGTAGCACTTGGTGGAACGGTTAATACTTATTATCCCAATTATCTCTACACAAACACTTTAGAATGGATAACTGGGTATCTTCATGCTTTAAGTTATTGGGTTGATACGTAATTATGATCACGTTGCTGAAACACCTTGAAAACACTCTCATCCAAGGTGAAGCATTGTGGCCATCGTATAGTTTAAAGCACAAACATGCACTATATCAGTTTATAGTCTGTAAATAAACGTTGCTTATTTTTAATAAATGACAATTGGATCTGGAGCTATGATCTCTACATGGTGACACTTGCTATAACTACCTTCTTTTCAATCTTAATAATTTCACCCAGTTACTATTCCCACTGTGAAAGCCTTTTGTGGAAGCAGAATAATGTCTTCTGAGCTCTTTATAGATTCAAGCATGCGCCTCCGAAGTCGAAGGTCAAGAAAACTGTACAACATGTAAGTTGAGAAAGCTCTGATGTCCC
This sequence comes from Xyliphius kryptos, assembly GCA_025769995.1. Lineage (NCBI taxonomy): Eukaryota > Metazoa > Chordata > Actinopteri > Siluriformes > Aspredinidae > Xyliphius > Xyliphius kryptos. The sequence continues at coordinate 5,470 of JAOUQT010314364.1, read as the reverse complement.
AGGTGCTAACATCATTTTAAGAACCCATGACTTCTTAAAGACAAAGGACTAACATTGTCACGCCATTGCCCTGGCCTTTGACTTCATCTAATGTTCAGGCTTGAACCACATTTTGACACTTAAGGGTCAATTCTCAGCTGTGCAAGTCCTTCAAGTATTAAACATCAGACAGTGTGTTAGTTCACCGATGCATCTTTTATGTTTATCTTGAAAAATGGCTAAACAATTTTTAGTTTCTTAGTAAGTAGGGCACCATGTTCCTTGATTTGCCTGGACACCTGCTTTTACTTTAGATTGTAGCAGTTAGGAGGTGACTGAGATTGGTGTAATCCTATACTAATGCTAAAATCTGAAATATATAATGCACATACATTATATACAGTATAGATATATATGTACTTTATGCATTTATACATGTATATATCTTTTATGTATAATCACTTGGGTGTATTTAAGTATAAATATATTCCTGCAGCATTACCCATTATCAGCTATTGTAAGTTAAGTCACTAAAGATTACTTAAGTAATCAACAGTCCAAACAAGTGTGTCAGAACTTTGCAAGTGACAAGGTGCTATGATTTATATGACGTCTTCGCGGGCAGACCATTTGCTGACATTGAGATCTCTATGTACCTCATCAGCATAGCTGCCCTTCTCAATCAGAGTAAGGCATCCAGAAGGAATTTCACAGGGTTATCTTGGTCCTCAAGGACAATAGGAAGGAACGGTTGTGGCATAAACAAGTGAGGTTGTCACCCACTGAACCGACAGCAACAGATATTCAGGTCTCATATATAAGATGATAATGCTTTGTTATAGTCTTTTCACATTAAGTGATACCTATCTTTTTAAAACATCCATGCTAATGTACGTTTATGGTATATATTGGATATGTGTGTGTGTATGTATAAACTTTTATATGAAATTGCAAGAAAACTAATTCTAAATTAATATCACTGAATGTCATTTGCTGTGGTTTTGTTTTGAACAAGCAATTACACGTTCCAAATTATGTTTAAACCTTTTGCAAATGTTTATAGTCGTAAAGACGACTAAAGTTTGTAGCATTCTGCTTTCTTTAAGGAATCCCTCTACACAACGCCTTGGCAGACTCCTCCTTTAATCTACAGAGGATCATCTTAACACTGCATGTTAGCACATCATGTACTTTCACATCCTCATGGTCACTTGTTGAATGCTGTTCTAGCAGGATGAAATACAGTAAATGGGAAATGACCTCTTTGCAGGTCTTGTCTCCTGAAATCACAAAAGTTGGAGGTATGAGTTCTGTAATTTCTTTTTTTTTTCAAATTGTTCTAATGCATGTTTTTATATACTTAATAGTCTTATATAACTTAAAAAGCAATATCTTTGTCATATATTCATAGAGATGAAGTGGTTGTATGTTTTAATACCAGCTAAACGAGCAGTCGGACCTAATCGACTTTAGAAAGTCAAGTTCAAAAATTGGAACATGTGGAAACAGATGTAACTCCTGGGAGTTTGAAATGAAAACCTGCAGAACCGCTGGCATCAAATGGGTATGATTAAAATCTCCTGTATAGGGTGGCTGTAACGGTATTTTTTTTTTACAAGTGTTTTATTATTATTATTATTATTATTATTATTATTATTAGAAGTAGTAGCAGTAGTCATAGCAAAATTAATGTATACTCATTAATTTATCTTTTTTTTATTAAGAGAAATGTAAATGCATTTTTAGTAACAGTCACTAGACTATATATATATATTAATTTTATTATTGTAAATTTATTATCTGAATTCATTGTATTGTTATTACCTGAACCCTTTAAGGTTGCACCTATGCATTTACAGTCATTTGTGTGTGTATATATTTTTTATTTAAAATAATCATTCTTGTTATTTGAATATAAAGTAGATCTCTTACATGTAATAAAGTTTTAAATGTAACAATTATATATTTTTTTACAAACCCTCATGTGTAATTAAGATGACACGATAAAGATAGTAAGAGCCGCATTTTAGGATCCTGGTTATTTTGCAGTTTTACCTCCTTAACTCTTCACACACATTAGAAACATTTTAATGTACATTGGTTGTTACATAAATGCTGTTTAGATACACACATTTTTGATGCTTAATATTTTCATATTTGATGTGGTGGTTACACACATGGTGGGATTAATCCACAAATTAACCCTTCATTTTGTCCAGATTGAGGTCATTATTAAAATGACTTTATTCATATATTTTTGAAACCGTGGTGATATTTTATTATCATTAATAAAATGTTTTAAAATCTACCCCTTGGGTTAAGCACTTACCCATTTACATTCCTTATTAATTTAGTTTTACTGTAGACTATAAACTTGTAAGGAAGTCCCTCATTTACCCGTTTTGATTTGAGGTCAGACAGTTTGTACCTGTGTTCATTTGCTGTAACTTGTTTTATCTGACCTTGAGCTAGACATCGTGCCATATAGTGTTCTGAAATATTAAGATTAATTTTATTTTGTCACGAATTCTACAATTGCTTTTTCTCTTTCACGCTTTTATTTTATATATTTTATGTTTGTGTGTGTACACTGCTCAAAGAAATAAAGACAACACTAAAATAACACATCCTAGATCTCAATGATGAAATATGGATTTGGAATTCTACTCAAAATCAAAGTGGAAAATCAAATGACAGGCTGATCCAACTTTAGTTGAAATTCCTTAAGACACATTCAAATGAGGCTCAGTAGTGTGTGTCCCCTCCACGTGCCTGTATAACCTCCCTACAACGCCTGGGCATGCTCCTGATGAGGCGGTGGATGTTCTCTTCTACAGCCCCCTCATGTCTCCTGGTGTACTGGCCTGTCTCCTGGTATCTGCTCCATGCTCTGGACACTGTGCTGACAAACACAGCAAACCTTCTTTTCACAGCTGGTGAAATTGATTCACAATCAGTGTTGCTTCCTAACTGGACAGGTTGGATTCACAGAAGTGTGGTTGACTTGGAGTTACATTGTGTTGTTTAAGTGTTCCCTTTTTTTTGAGCACTGTATATAATCTCATTGTTTTGGGTGGATTGTTGAAAACCTACTTAAATTAAGGATTACTTGTTTTTGTAAACTATGTTGAATGTTTTTCTGTTTTAAACTTGTTTACATAACAAAAACAGTTTTGTCCAATAGTTCAATTTCTGGTCTTATCATTTTGTTAGCATTTTTCTTTGTTTCTTTTATGATTCCTATGGTTGTCTAGGATTTAGTGGCATCTAGTGATGAGGCTGAACATTGCAATTTACTTGCAGCCACATTGACACCTGCCCCAGTCATGAATGTGAATGGGTATTTAAGGGTAAGTAAAACATATTTTACAATACCAGGTGGTTATACACCTATTAAAAACAACATTGACATAACATTATGAATTCAGTATTTAACTTTACACTCTGCAGTTTTAGTGCATCATAGTATAAACCTTTCTCTATATAAAATACTGTTCTTAGATTGGAAGTTAAATAATACAATTATGGAAGTGTAAAACACTAAAAATGTTGAATCTTGCTGCAAATCTTTTTTTAGTAAAAAAAAAAATGTGTGTATATATATATATATAGACTAGTCTTTTTGTTTAACAGTATATATATATATATATATATACTGTTAAACAAAAAGACTAGTCTATCTGGTAAAGGTGTATTAACTATAATGGGGTAGGTGTATCATATTAGATTAAACACAATTAAACACAGCATCATTTGCATTTTCCTTTATTCTATTTAGCTACAACCAAACAATGCATTGCAAATTAATCAGAGCAGGCTTTGGAGGGTGGAGGGTTGACTTCTTCACTACTCATCATGCCCTTTCTGTAAGACAACAAAAGAAAACACGTCACAGGTAAGATTTTTCTTTGTTACAGCGTTGAGCAAACAGAGGCTGAGCTTTAACTTGACTGATACTGTAATACCTTTGTGGTTTAAGGAAAGCAAACATAATACATAACCATCATGACACATATATTGTTCATACAATGTTAAAGTGTCTATGAAAAATATAAAGAATTAGTTTAATGCCAATAATTATATATTTTTTCTATTATGTTGTATTTGTTTATGGTTTTTAAAGTCTGTCCGTAAATTGCTGCTAGAAATATTATTTAAAAAAAATAAACAACTTAAAATTCAAGAATGATATTAATAAAGAAAACCTAAAGTTGAACTGGTTCCGTGCTCTCACCTTGGTGCCAGTGTCTCGACTCTTGGCCCTCATTTTGTTGACCTGAGATTCGGCGATATCGGCTCTTTCCTCGGCCTCATCCAGCTCGTGCTGCAGCTTACGGAACTTGGTCAGGTTGGAATTAGCCTGTTCCTCCTTAAAAATGAACCGGACAAATTTAAATCTTAATAACTATGCTCATGACGAACATGCGAAGCTGTTATAAGAGGAGTATTATGCGTTCGTTTACTCACAGCTTCCTCTGCAGTTCTCTTGTAGGACTTGACTTTTAGCTGTAGTTTGTCCACTAAGTCCTGAAGACGAGCCAGGTTCTTACGATCCTCTTCAGTCTGCAAAAAGATATATAAATGTGACTGCATCCCATAATACCTTAGCTTTGAGTTACCTAATTTAGGTTTGTTTTGATGCGTGTGCTATACTATCCAGCTAAACACTTTTGTCTTAATCCAATGTAAGTTTTGCTACAGTGGTGGATTTATTCTGTTTTTATTCATTTTCTTTAAAATTAAGCTTTGAAATTGAGAACTAATGTTTTTAGATATGGAACATAAAGTGGACTGGGGCAGTCGTAGGCTTGTGGTTATGAACTGAAGCCCCCCCCGGCTCAATTCCTGGTCTCACCAAGTCCCACCAAATACTATGGCTGAAGATCCACTGATCAAGGCACCTAACCCCAGTTGCCCCTCAGGCGCCATGGACTGCTTTGGTCATGTGTGCTCACTTCAGTAGTGTGTTATACTGCACAGATGGGTTAAATGAGGAGAACAAATTCCTCTGTCTAGCATTCAGTCAATTGTATCTCCAAAAAATTATATTTCTTTTTTGGGCAAAAGATTGCTGCCTGAATTTTTAAACAGATCTGTGCTGTAAGAAAAAATAAAGGGGGGGTACCTGATAAGTAAGCTCCTTGATTCGCCTCTCATATTTGCGAATACCCTTAACAGAATCGCTGGCCTTTCTTTGTTCCAGCTCCACCTCATTTTCAAGTTCTCTAACCTGTAAACGAACATCCACTGTTAGATATATTTAAACCATTTTCATTTTAGTATTCTATATTTGTTCAGTCCAATTATATGTTTATATGTAAGATATTTAATAACCTACCCTGGCTTCCAGTTTCTGGACTTGCTTCTTGCCGCCCTTCATGGCGATTTGCTCAGCTTCATCCAGACGGTGCTGCAGGTCCTTGATGGTCTGCTCCATGTTCTTCTTCATACGCTCCAGGTGAGCACTGGTGTCCTGCTCCTTCTTCAGCTC
>JAOUQT010314356.1:0-14696 GCA_025769995.1 Xyliphius kryptos | reverse complement strand
TATACACACACATTATAAGCCTATTATAAGTTCATTTATTTGTTTCTTATTTAGAATTGATTCTGTTTTGTTCATTTATAAAATGGATTAGTAATAAGCAGGTATTTTCACAAATACACAACAATCTGATTTGCTATTAAAGATATTCTCACCAGCTACTGTATACCACATCAGTGACCAGAGGCATAACATAACATTTTTTCCCCATACTTTCCAAAACCACAGCTTAGTCTCCAAAAGACAACCACATAAGTTGGAACCAGTTCAGAAAGCTTGTGAATGTAAACTCGGGCTGCCCCATAACACCACCTAGTTATTTACATGCACATTCTATTAATCCTCCTCACTTTTTATTTGCTATTTATGACCGTTGCATATTTTTCATTCTGTCTGTTTTACTGATTGACTGTCCTTACTCTGGTATATAGATCCATCTGGAGACGACCAGTTCAAACTTTTGGCAATTTTCCTCTGAATCTGTGTGTGGGATACGGAGGACTGTTCTTTTTAGACCACATAGGTCAGAAACCTCATGAAAAACATACACTTCAATTGCAGTACATTGGACCCAGAGGCTTTTTGATGCCTGGGAGGATCGGTAATATATCATAACACCAAAGCTAATAAAACAAAATAGCTGCATTAAATGCATGATAGTTCTTGATAGTAGTTCAATGCCTTGTAGAGAAGTCGCAAATGTGGCACTTGAGGGTTCTTGCTTTTCATGCCGATATCAAATGTACCATCGATTAAAAAACATAGGGAATCACAATGCCAAATTTCAGACTTGTAGGTACTTGGGCCATGGGAGAATTAGTGATAAGTCAATCAGTGAGTCATTGAGTAAGTGTTTTGTCTTTTATTAGTATAGATGTAAGAATATTAATAGTTAACCCTCCAAGATTACTTCAGAAGCTACGGGTGAAAAAAATCCACAAGCACCAAGTGAAACCTGATATTTCCAGAGCAAAGAATGGTTTCACATCAGTTAAGAATAATGCTCTGCTATCAGAACACCAAACAACAATGTTTTGCATTCAATATTTCCAGAGTTATTGCTTACACTACATATTAAGCAGCAATTTGCTGAAGATCATATGGTCAGTCCAGATGGCTATGGAAAGAGGTGGCTTGAGGGTGTGGTAGCTTAGTGCTTAGGGTGTTGAGCTGGCAATCTAAGGGTTGTGGGTTTAAATCCAAGGTCCACTGAAATTATCAATGTGGGATTCTCTGTGTAACCTCGTGTTTTGGCCCCTACTATTAAGTGGTATAAGTCACAGCGGCTTAGTGGTTAGCACGTTGGAATCTAAGCGCTAATTCTGGAAGCCCATGCGGCTCCAGAATCGATTTGTCCTCCAAATCACTCGGCACTCCTCGTGATTTTAAAGCATTCGGCTCGTTGACTAAGGGTCCACTCACTCGCCCAACGGAGCTTGGCTTGTTGAATAAGGGCTAGACTCACTCGCCCACCAGAGCTCGGCTCGTTGACTAAGGGTCCACTCACTCGCCCGCTGGAGCTCTGCTCGCAGAAGTGCAGCTTACTGGATCCCCACGGGATTTTCTTTTTTGCCCGTTGAGCGCCCTTAGTGGGGGGGATGTGTCAGGTTTGTTCTGTTCCTCACTTGACACTTTGTAGTTCTTTTTACTTATCAGTTATTTAGTTCATCACGTTCAATTAGTCTTTGGTTTGGAGTTAATTAACTGCATGTTTCTATTGGTCTTCTCCCATCCTGTCTCTTTTACACGGGTTTCACAGCGCGATCGTGACATTATTTCAGTAGCTCGTACATACAGCATTAAAATAACTGGAAATTAAACTGTATGTGCATGTGTGAGTCATAATGGAATAGTAATTAAATTTGCAAGTCTGAAGTCATATACTGTTCAAATGTCTAATTTATTTATTTAGGTATATGTGAAATACACATCCAATATTTAGAATTTGAATACTGTAACTAATGATGCTCCGTTTTCAGTGTTATAGTATAATACGCACATACAAAGAAGAGTAAAGGATAAAAGTACTTCTACCAGTATTACTACTACTTATACTAATAAAATAATAAGCCTGCCTATTTAAAATGCAACACAATCAAATTAATAGTTGATTTTTTTTATATTAAAATATTATTGGCTTATTTATTTAAATATAACGTACAACTAAATTAAAGTGGCAAAAAACTTAACCAAAAAAATAATATACCATCTAAACTATCTAATATTTTACAATTTCTTGTAAAGTAACCTTTCTTAGAAACAATAAACGGAATTTTGTACAGCACATATTCATATTAATAGAGACTTTTACTTTCACAGACTCATGGGTGTCAGTGGTATTTTATTGGCACTTGCAATTTTATTAACTATCCATAATGTTTTTAAAGATCTAAAATGTAAACTTACATTTGCCAGGGTTGAATCCCAGCAGTCTCATTTTATATAAGTCATTAAACAGGGATAAAGACAATAGGTTTCGTTACAGGCGATAACACTATATTGCCTGAGTTCAAGCATTGAATGGTAGCAGCAAAAATGAGTAATGACTGGAGGCTTGTTTAACCACAAACATTTAATTTTTTTGGTCACTTGGCTACATTTTGTGTAAAGAAAGTCATGAAACAAACATTTGCATTTTCTAAAAATGCACCACTTTTTCCAGAATATTGTTGCAATTATAAATGATTCAGTGTTCATTTATTCACTGTTTATTTCATTTGTTTGCATTTGAACAACACAAAATGCAAAGCCTTAAAAGCTGAGACAATTTCCCACATAGAACTCCAAAAACTGAATCAAAGTTATTGGCACCTTTTGCAAATATCTAGGAATTTATTTATTTTTAATCATGAGATTTTTCTTTACTTTATTCAAATAAAAAGAATATATTTAGTGCATCTGATAATGGAGAAAGGTCTTTGTCTCTGTATAATACATGATGCATGGAAAAATGTAAAAGAATCATATACAGTTATACACATTTTACACATTAAAAGTTTGCAAACTGTTAAGAATCTTGTATACTTCTGCAAAAGTTTGAACTGAAACTTAAGTAGGTTTTTGAATTAATCTTTAAGAGCAGCAAAAAAAAAAGATAAAATGTATAATGATTTGGTTAATATTTTTTGGAAAATTATCCAATCTTACAGTATGTGAACCTTTAGGATCAGCAAATAACCTAAACGTAAAATTTATCAGGTGTTTTTACAGTATGTTCATTCAATCAGTCATTATCTACCGCTTATTCCTCTACTAGGGTCATGTTGGGGTTCCCCATGCCCAACCAGGGGAGAACATCTCGGGCACTGGGCAGATACTTCCAGAACAGGGCGTCAGTCCATCACTGGGCATACACTCACTCACACAGCCACACACACATACACACACCATATGAGGCAATTTAGAGCATTCATATTCCCTTGAATCCATATTTTTGGAACGTGGATGGAAACCCACACAGACACATGGAAACGCCACCCAGATTGGAATACAAAAATCTTTGTAACAAAGGCTTATGTCAAATGTTATAAAGAGTTATGAATAAAAAAGCTTTATAAATGCACCTATAATGCATTATTAATACCAGATTTATAGAAAATGTAACCAAAATTTCAGAAAATAAGATGCTTTTCAAGATGGAAAAGTTTACACCGTCAGACTAATGTTACCCTCCCTAGGAGTGGTCAGTCAAGAAAGCTCACTCCATAAGCGAGACATCCAATTGTCCACTTGGTCAAATGTATTTAAATGGTGGTTAAAGTACCAGAAAGGATTTCACTGATTAACACAGAGAGATTAAAAACCAAGCACTTTTACTGTTGGTGAAGGAAAACAAAACAAACCCAATCAGTCTTGGTTGATGACTGGAAAATCGTTTGGCACCATGAAATCCGAAGACTGCAGAACATTAAAAGTGCAATGTAAGGTCTAGTTTCAGAAACCTGGGTCTTTGTTAAAGATCAAGTGTCTTCCAACCAGACCTTTAAAAAACACAAAGCACTTAAGAATCACTTAAGTGACCCACGATGAGTCCAGAACCTAAAAAAAATCCTGTAGAACATTTGTGCAAAGAACATTAAAAACAGCTATTGGAAAAAGCACTTTTTAAATCCGAGAGACCCTGAGCAGCTGCAAGATGAACAGTGGCCCAAAATCCTAGTTTACAGATTTATTGATGGTTACAGGAATTGATTGATCTCAGTTATCGCTTCAAAGTATTTTTAGGATGAATGATTTTGTCTTGTTCATTTCTGGAGTTCTATGTGGAATAAAATTAGATTGGACATTTTTCTTTGCAAAAAAAAGACAAAAAAATGTAAATACCAAAGCATGTGTAATTGTAACAAGGTCCTGGAAGAAGTGAGGTATTTTCTAAATAAAAATGCAGGACTGCTATTGGTTTTTGGTCAGGACTGTATAAGGTTGGAGTTGGGGTTTTCACTGTGATTCCTTTCAGGGCATATGTTTGAGTTTTTGAAATGTTGTTTTGCTGTTATTACAAATTCATTTTATGGGTTCATTTTTAATGACCAGTGAATTGTTTCTTCATATTATGTAGATAAAGAACATGAGGAGATTACAGATTTAGAGTTTATTTACAAAAGGAACACTAATGGTAACACTTTCTAATAATCTGGTGTTCATAATGCATTATAAGCACATTTATAAATCTTTATAAAGTATTCATAACGCTTTATAACATCTGTCATGAGCCTTTGTTAATGCTCATAGATGTTCATAATCAGAGTCATAAATTGTTATAAAAAATTGACATAAGCCTTTATAACACAAAGTGACATAATGCATAATAATCTGAACTTATTTATACTTTAAGTTCATATTATAATGCATTATGTCACTTTGTGTTATAAAGATTTTTGTCAAAATGTTATAACAATTTATGCCTATGATTATGAACATCTATGCACCTAAAATTTTATAAAGCGTTATGAATGCACTTATAATTCATTAAATGACAAGTATTATAAAGCATTATGAATGCTTTTTAAAGCTTTATAAATGTGTTAATGATGCATAATGAATACCGGATTTATAAATGATTTATAAATGGCTTCCGTGTTTAAAGACATTAACTTTAAACTATTATTATGGTGGCTGTGTGTTTTGAATTGTCCCTGGTTTACTGAATCATTATCCTGCATTTTCGTGATAAAAGTATTATCATGAATGTAGGCAAATTCTAAATGTATTTTTGAAGGTTTAAAGCTACTTATCTGAACCAAACCAAGCGATATGTCCCAAAAATAAATGCAGGGATGGGATTTCTGAGGGTTGGGATTGCAGAATGAGCTTTACATACATAGTTTTGTGCCCCGATCTGCTGATGTTGAGCAGAAACCCTGCTGTGTTTGCTTCGGTGTGACCCAGAGAAGGTTGCCTTGATATGCATGCAAACTCAAATGAAGGAAGACAGGCTTCTTTAACACACCTGGGAAGAACTATTAGGGCCACCAATAATGTATGCAGTGTTCTTTATAATTAGTAAGCTAGGAAGGCGATGTGATTCTAAGAAATGATACTAAGAAAATAAAAATGCTTCAACGGATTAGATTAAAACATTCCCTGAGCTTGGCAACCCAAACAGTTGAGTGTGCTTTGCATGCCTAATTACAAGCATCCTAAATAGCTAGCCTGTCTATGCCTAAAACAGTACTTGTAGTGTTTTTAAATATTATTTTTTCAAAATTAAATAATACAACAAACCAATATTCATTTTATTTTTTGCTTTCTCCTTACAGGACACTTGTTAGCTTTAAAATAATATGGATGAATTGTTTACAATAATTACATTGGTAAATTACTTGCAGTGTTCTGTTTGTAATGGCATTTACATTCATAAAAAAAGCAAATAATTAATGATATATTAATGAAACTTTAGCCTAAAAGCACAGCTGATTTTAGTATAGTGCCCCGTGGATCCACAGTTTGGGATTTACTCTTAAGCACTGCTTACTGTCTGTGTAAAGTTTAACAACGTATCCCTGTCCAAAGCAAATATTGTTGGTTTCGTGCCATTTCAGAAAGGAACAGAGATCCAAGGTGCATGTACAGCATTTCACTCGATGTCATTTTCAGTTACAGAGACATTTTAGTCCAAGAGGTATCAACTTGGATTATTATGAGTTGTGAAGGTCCATTCTTTGTGCTTTGTTAAAATACATGAACACTGTATATGGCCAATATGAGATGAATGTATGTTGCCAATACAAAAAATGTATTTTCTTTTTCTTTTAACCTGTGTCATTGAGCAGTGCTGCAGTGATGCACTACGACCTTAAACTTTTGTCATTTATTGTAATAATGGTTTTGTGTCAGGTTTAGCATCTGACTTTATACCTCCACAACCTAGCTCAGCAATATTATTTGTCTGAATGGAAGGGGTGGGGGGGGGAGCCTCACAAACCCACTGGATGTGAATGGGATGTTCAGGAAATGGTGTATTGATCAAGTGTATATTTTGGGGTAAAAATATGGGGTGTGTTGATTGTTTGCTGATTAGATCACAAGTGGCCAGTGCTCAGCAAAGGTGTGGACATGTTTACATATGGCCACATTTCTTTAATAGTATTTGTGAAACAATTATCCAGGTTCACTAATTCTTTCATCTGTTTGTCCGCATCTTTGCATTGGTAGCGATTAATTCATATGTTTTTAAAATGTATCATGCCATGTGTTTTATTGACTATGGGTTTCCTGCAGGTTCTCCGGTTTACTCCCACGGTCCAAAAACATGGATTCATGGTAAATTGGCTGCTCCAAATTGCCCCTATAATCTGTGTGTGTGTGTGTGTGTGTGTGAGTGCCCAGCGATAGACTGGCGCCCTGTCCTGGGTGTATTTGCAGCGCCCAAGATGTTCTCCCCTGGATGGGCATGGGAACCCCCTGTGACCCTATAAAGGATCAAGATAATTTATGAATGAATGCATAAAAAAAAAATGCAGATGCAGTAAAAAAAACACCTGGCATATTGTATGATGTGTACATGCTTTTGGTTATGTGGCTTTCATATTCTCCATCCATTATCTTCCGCTTGTTCCTCTATGAGGGTCGCGATGGGGTTCCCCATGACCATCCAGAGGAGAACGTCTTGGGCAGATACACCCATGATAGGGTGCCAATCCTTTGCTGGGTACACACTCACTCAAACATCCACACACACACTATACGAAGCAATTTAGAGCATTTAATTTACCTGGAATCCATGTTTTTGGACTGTGGGAGGAAACTGAAGAACCAGGAGAAAACCCACGTGGACACAGGGAGGACATGAAAACTCCACCCAGATCGGTATTCGAACCGGGAACCCCCAGCGCTGAGAGACGGACGTGCTAACCACTAAGCCACTAAGCCGCCCATAACAGTTTATTCATTTTTTATAATTATTTAATTTTTTAGTTTTCATTTTAAAGTTTTCACAGGAGCACTTGTGGTCAATTGGTACTGTCTGGCCTACTTTTTAGTTTTTTCTTTTTTTATTTACTTAAAGTTCCGAAATATGCTTTATAACTTGATGTTGAAAGCGTATAACTTTAGCTATAACACCTGCAATATTTAAGATTTTTTATGGGTTAGAGCTGTCACTTTAAGATTTCAGACTTTAAACAAACAACACAATGTCATACATTTCTGATTAGGGAGGTTCGGCACTAGAATAACACTTATGACACTATGCAACCATTCATGCGAATTGAGTTAGGAACGGATTTCTCTCATGTCCCGCATGCTCTTTTGTAACCTCTCCACATTGAAGCTGAGCTGGAGGAAATTGCTTTGGAGAGAGTTGATGTTTTCACATTTTAGGGGCGCTGTGTTTACCTAGCACCTTGCAGAGTGAGGGCTTTGTTTTTTTAATGACGAGTGCTTGGTGAGAGCATCAGCAGGGTTGTGTAGCAATCGTGTGTGTGTGTGTACGTGTGCGCATTAGTTACCATCGCCTGAGGCCTCAATTTGCTTAGGTGCCAGATGCAAATGAAAAACTAGCCAAAACCACATTACATAAAATAAAGGCTAACAAAAACTTGTTTCTCTTAAGATTTACTTCTCAAAACATGTTCAGCCTTCAGGTCACACGAAAGAGATAAAAATTGACTTAACCTTCTTCATTTCCTTTCCCCTGCTTGCAAAAAATAGTCCACTTGTTTATCCAGAGCAGGTATTGCCTCAGGTTAAAACCACCTGTTTTTTCCTGTCGTTTCTGTTTTTCAAGTCTCAGTGTTTCAGTCCTTTCCAGTAAGCATCATTTTCAGGTGCAATATCCTCATACTGTTCAGAGAGAGAAGGCTATTTTTTTCTATTTTTCTTTTTTTCAATGGCACTTTAAAAAAAAAGGAGTTTGGAGCTGATTTCCATTCCACTTCACGCAGATGTTACAGGCGTTAGCAATAATCCAGAACCCTGTGGAGAAATGAGGGTCGAGGGTCTGGTCCACATTGGCGGATATTGGGTTTATATCCCCAACCTTCAGATTAATGGCTTAACACTATAACCAATGGATTAACATGTATACACATTGATTTTCATCATGTTGCATCACAACAGTTTTCTTACCATCTTAGACACAATCATGTCATTGGTTTACGCTGCAAATGTACAAAGCACTTTATGATATTTGGGGCCAGCACAGTAACTCTTACCTACCACTAAGAATCTCCTGACTTCTGGATGAGGTTTATTCTAATACATGTAATACATGTCTGCCTTGAAATTGGATACTGACCTGTCCAGCTTAATTCCCCTCCAGTTGCCCAATAGATACTGGGAAGAATCTGGCACCCTCTTTTGTTCAAGTAATTCAAGTTCAAGTAATTTATTTATACATTTTTACAACAGTGTATTGTCACAAAGCAGCCTTACAGTGATCCTAAACCCCCAGACACAAAGCCGAAGTGATAGAGTCAAGAAAAAACTCCGATATGTTTTGTTTTTAGGAGGAAACCTTGGAATTACAAAGGCTCAGTGGGAGACTCATCCTCCTTGAGCGGCCAGGCGGCAGCAACAGTGTAGGACACAGATATACACATTGTTTAGAGATCAGGTGTCCATATTTAGCAATAGCCCCTGGGCATGCCGGGCCGTGACGTAGGTTCCGCTAAAAGGTCAGGATGGTTGTTAACATTTGGTAGCCACCGAAAGCATACACTGTGCCAGCTAGTTGCCTCACCTGTCTTGTAAATCGTTTTGCTTTTAAATTGTGCGTCTCCTTATACCTCCCTCCTGTCTACCTTCTTAACATGACGTTTCAATAAAGTACGAACAGCAAGTCTAGCCATCACTGCTGTTTGCCTCAATTTGCTCATTTGCTCATTCCAATATTTACTAAAGAAAGATTTCCAATTGAAATATTTTTAATTCACTAAGATCTAGGATGTGTTTTTTTAGTGTTCACTTTATTTTTTTTGAGCAGTGTATATAAATCCAGTGAGTCTATCCAGCAGAACTGCAAAGCTATCAGTCCAACAGAAATCCGTTGTAGCTGCAGTGCTGCTACTGGATGAAGCGCTGGCCACACCTCAAGACGACACCTCAAAATAACAGGCAAGAAACGCAGTTAGAGCTAATACAGCATAGTAAATATGTATTGCACACGTATACTGTATATTGTATATATGACCTTGACCGGACAGCATGTTATTATTGCAATGAGAATTCAATAATATAACATTTTCAATCAGCAAAGGTCAGCATCAAAGTGCTCAAACTCCCAATGCTGTGAGATGACATTAATTGGCATTACTAAATAGAGAATAAAGATGTGGAAACAGAAACAAACTTAAATGTTATATCTTCAGATTTGGATATGCACTTAGATGTTTAACACTATTAGACAGTCCAAAAGAGCAGATTTTTTTCCCCTTACAGAGATGAGACCTTTGACAGCTTTAACAGGAGCTGATGTTTCCGTATTGCACAGACTCTGCGAGTGTATGTATCCAAGTCCATGCATCAGTTCAGTGAGTATGTGACCTGACAGTTAAGACCTTGGTCTAGATGGCCAATCATAACAGGAGAAGTTAAGGACATGTTTGCTTAAGTGATGAAAATCCTGCTATGGAAACAGATGGTGCTTAGTAGGCACTCTGATTACAGGTATTTTAATGTATGCTGGGAAGGGGTCAAGGGGGAGCAATGGCTCAAATATAAAGGCATGGTTTGTGGAAGCTTACTTGCTATTGATACGCTCGGACCCCGCGCCATCTTGTAAATATTATTTTTAACACCCGAGCATAAAGAGCTGAATAATGACTGGAGGTTGAATTCAAATCAAAATTGGGAGCGGACGTCATTATGATCACTCAGTCTTTGCTGACTCAGCCTCTTCAAACAAAGGTGTCTCTGTGCACCTGTGAGACTTGTCTTCCTGAATTCAATGCTTGGAAAGCTATAAGGAGGCTTTAATGCCACTTTATTTCAACTCCATCCCACTTGGGTCTTTCTGTCCCTTCTACATTTAAATTTATTCATTTTGCATTTGAGTGTTTCAGCAAAATTAGATTACACTTTAAATCTAGGGGTTGTTTTTTTTTTTTTAACAACATTATGTTCTCTTTTACTTCATCTGTTGAATCATGATCAGCAGGGCACATAAACACGTTTTAACACAGGAAATGACATAATTGTAAGTGGAGGCTTATGCATCTAGTTACTCACTAAGCAACAGGCCAGCAGTGTTTTAAACGGTGTAACTGTGTGTTTACTCAAGCCTTCTGAGTTTCGAATTCTCGCCAAATTCAATAAAAAGTTTGTCATGAAATATGCTTTAGCTGCATTCTGTTATTCTGTATTCTGTAATTTTAATCGTTTATGTAGCTGTAAATGTTTGAATGCTTTTTATCATTCTGTTCCCCCAGTAAATACAGAATAAATCATGTTCGTTTTTGTTTATAATCATGTTTTTATTCATCATCCCAAAGACGAGTGCTGGATGAAACCTCAAAAACATGACACTCCTTAAAAGAGTAAGTAGGATATATAAACAAATTTCTTTATATCCATCTCTTTTGTTAAATTGTTATTTATGCATGTTTTTCAGCTCCATTATTGGGAAATTTTTTTTATTCATAATTTGTCTCTTGTGCATGCTGGGAGTATACACTCCTGGGTGAACAAATGGATTTTTAATGGATTCAACAGCAAATAATTGATCAGGAAATTAGCAAGCATTAAACAAATAGATAAAGAAACTTGGTTTCCTTAAATTTCTTATAAACAGACATCAGACATCTTTGTACAGATTTAAGAGAATCTTAAAACTGGATTACTGATATGAATTTATTTATAAAATATTAACATGTTGTTATATTTCTGACCTTTCTATGGATTTTTCTTTGTAAAACATTCTGAATTGCTATTTAAAATGTAAACTATTGGGGGGGGATGACGGAGATGGCTATTGTTTATACCATTAAGAAGGTTATATTTGGCAAAAAATACTATAATATATTTCTGTATATACATTTTAATACAAAAGGTTAAGTATTATAAATATTTTTAATTAATTAGACACAGAAACTTTACATCATAAATATGTATCCCTCGAGGGGGAGGGACCTCCTTATTGCATCACTGCCAGAAAAACCCTATTCATTTCAGCATTTTATTGTTAATATTTTCTTTTGTTAGACAAATTCTTTAATAAATGTAATGTCAAAATAATGATAATTGTTGGATCTGTGTAAATAAAGATATAATATTGTTTTTTTTTTTTACCTATTGTAAGTTTTACTTACCATTTAAATGCAGTTTGTATTTCTGCAATTAATGAGTGTAGTCCATCTGTTTTGCCAGTTCACTGAACTGTTCTTTAATAGTCTGCTCAATCATAGAGCAGGCTTTATTTGGGTGATGCATGATTGTGGTGGCTTTTTAAAGTGTGTTATGCTGGAATTAGTGGATCAGATTTTATACAGTATATAATCCCTATGTAGTGTAACTGCAGGATGCATGTATATATATGTAGGTGTATAATTAAACTATAAAGTTGTAAATAGACCTTACGGTAAATTAGAGTTTTACCCAGTAGCTAGCTTTTTGGGAAATTTAATATAGTTCAGTTTCTAAAAAACTTAAGTGCACAACAGCCAAAATTTATGGGCAGCATGACAGAAGGGTTCAGAAGAGGAAAAGGTAGGAGGAATCCCCAGAGCTTAGCATTCACACAGCTCACTTTGTATGGGGCCTTAGGTGCAATAAAAGCAGAGAATTAGGCAGAAAGATAAGTCTTGTAAACTAGTAGAATGCTACAAACCGGGATTTATATCAGGTACACATCCTGGGTCTGTTTTATACATGAGAACTGATGCAGTTACTACTGTGTGTCTGTATTACAGAGCATCTTCTGAACATGTGTGTTGTCAAGACTCCATCATGTAAATGAACATGTTTCTTTCGGTTCCTCTTCTATACTTTGTTCTTTTATATTTTTCTTGGCATATATTCTGTATATATATAAAAGCCTCTTTCTTTGTCTTCCAGTCATCTCATTTTCGGCAACTTAACAAGTTTTCTTCAATAACAGACTGGCCAGCTACATGATCAAATAACTCAGACATCAATCAAGGAAAAATAAGACAGCAGTTACAAAATGTTTAACATCAGTCATGGTAGGCTTGCCAAATCTGATAACAAAGAGAGAGAAAAGAGAAGGAAAAATGAGAGAATGAAAGGAAGAGGGGGGTTGAGAAAGTCAACAGAAAGCTCATAAAGATCATAAAGTGTCTCAAGACACAAGACTGGTGGGTGTCCTTTGACCACTCAACGCACAGACGAAGTTTTGTCAACTATCCCGATGTAAGATTGTGAAATCGTCACAGGGCAATGGTGGCAATTAAAGTTGTTTTTAATTAGATATTTCAGTAAAACTGTTCCAGCCACCGCATTAGCATGTGGTTCTGCTTATACATGGAAACACAACCCCTCACTATAGGACTATTTTATCCTGTTTTATATTATCCCTTTTGACACTTTGCCACAATCCAGGGCCACTTACAGTGACAGGTGAAACTTAATCCTGCAAAACAAGTTTCTTTTTTCTTCAAATATATAATATTCCTGTTATTTGTTAAAAAGCCAGACAGATGTTTTTGCATTCAATTCGTCCATATGTTTCATGGTGCCTAATTGCATTAGGCTCAGACTTATCAGATTTTGTTTGCATGTACAGTAACTAGTAAAAAAGAAAAGGAATCAATAATTAAATCAACTGACCGTATATCTTATTACCGAGAACAACCTTTTTGACACCAAGTACTATGTTTGCAAGTTTGAAGAAAGCCATTTGGTACCACAATGGGGGTCAGTGCCCAGGTGAAAGTTCATATCCCAAATCTAGTTAATTTCGCTCCCACACACATATACACACATACTGTAAGACCTTTGTGTGAATTAAATTCATTGGAAAAACTGCGTTTGATTCTGAAGTTATTACATATACTCATTAGATGTTGCTTCGCATTCTTCATAGTGTGTTTCTTTAAAACTCCCATAATTCCTTTGTACTAATTGGAATTGTATTCGTAAATAATATTCGTTCCCTGTTCATTTTTACACCTACTTCATTTTTGAATCCATCTTGCAGGACTATACAACTTTAGACATAAGAATACGATTCTCATCGAAAAATATTAAGAAAACCTGCAACAGGTAGTAAAATGCCACAACCCCCCAATTTCACCAACAAGCAATTATGTTATTGTGATAAAATAAGAAGCAAGTGAGAATCTGCAAAGCTATCTTTCGACATCCTACCAGCCAGCTACCAAAAAACAGATACATTTAAATTTTTTGTACCATTATATAAATTAAATAGTTGCCACTGGTGTAGAAATGTGGCTTTTTACATAAAACAAAGCATCAATTTTTACATAACATAAACATTTATTTTATAACTTGTATTGAAGAAATAGAAATATATACTTTGTATAAACTTCTTGCTAGTGTAGAATGCCTCAATTGAGTAAATGATCCTTAATGATGGATGATGACTTTTTATATTTGGGGCAACAATATACAGTGTCTAGAAGTTCACTTTGTGACGGAAAAGCTACATTTTCCCTATACATAGGTTTGTGTGCAGCACACCATGCCATAACATTTAAAGATGTTTTTCGAAATGCTATGATGCCATCTTGTAAATTTTAAGGAACAATAATAATGTTCCCTTGTAAATCAACAAAAAGGTGAAACTGCATTAATAAGACATTCTGAGTCATCTTATTACACAAGATAATAAAATAACTGTCAGTCAATTAAAGCTTGAATACAAGTCCGGTGGTAATTAGAGGTTCTCCACATGAACTGGAGAGAACAGTGGTAAAGCATGTTAACGCCAGAGAGGAAATCAGAAAAGCCAAGAATATTTGTCCTTTCATCCATAACTTCCTCCTCCAGCACTTTCTTGCTACCTGCAGCCACAGCTCTCCACCACCATGTCCTCGTATTGCTTGTAGACTACATTATTAGCTGAGTCAATATAGAGGATACTGATAGGGCTAAGTCTGGTGGGTACGCAACAGGTGGGTGGTGTTGAGTGAGGATCCATAGAGTTCATGAGTGTTTGGATGATGGCATGATTGGTAGGTTCCAGGTGGGAACGAATGGGAAAGTCACACACACCATCACAGTGGAATGCCTCATACTCCAGCGGTGCAATGATCCAGTCATCCCACCCCATCTCTTTAAAG
>JAOUQT010314349.1:0-14699 GCA_025769995.1 Xyliphius kryptos | reverse complement strand
CATTAATGAAGATTGGCCACCAGGCTGCTCCAATTTAGCCATGAAACCTCCCCCCCACACTAAAATGACAGGGGTTTCAGTTTCATTGTCCAACCTCTGTACATTGATTTTTATTAATTGTAAAGTCTTGGGGTCCTACCTTACACTCTGCACAAGGTGCCCCACGATGCTCATTGCTATCTTACACCCCACCGACAGTCTATTTTCACACCTTCCACCTGCATCGTTTAAATAGCAATGCTGCTTGTCAAAATATCTACACTGATGGGCGTGGCTATCTCGAAATGAGGTGTTAGGTTAATTTCTTGTGTATTACTATCTTGAAACGGAAAACACAGATGCACCACTTTGCTCCACTTTGTCAGACGTTGCTTTCTTGGCGGTGATTTGGATTTGTCAACACTGGCACGTACAACCTGCCCCAACCCTTCTCGCCCCATCCACCGCTTTTTACGCACACATAGACATGTAGCAGTGCACAAACCCACAAAATAAAAAACAAAGTAGTATTATAGTATTAAATAAACTATAGTATATATTATTAAATTATCATTTAAAAAGCGCTGATTGTTATTATATGTAACGCCCAAGAGACACCCATGAATGTTTAAGAGAAGAAAAACATGCTATTTGCATCTTTGCCGATCATTACGATAGTTAAGACACTATGACACCCTAAACCAAGCTGCGCCGTGTGCGGTTGACTGCTCGCTGAAGATCGTTTATATTTACGTAACACATTTGTGCCATTGTTACATTTTCTCATTATGAAATTAAAACAACCTGGACTTTTTAATCCATTCAAGGTCCATTCTACAGCAGTTTCTTCATGGCTTGGCATACAACAGCTGGTTCAGTTTGGGTAAACGCCTCTGTTTTATTAAAACATGAATTGACTGTTTTATTAAATGCTTGTTCTTGATGGGTATTTTAAAATTGCTCGTTCCGTGTTCCAGAAAATTTTGCTTTCGCTGAGATTCCAGAAGCCAGAGGAAGTAGCAGCTGTGTAACTATTCAGAGCCAGTTCTATTTTACAAACACCACCAACTCCTTCAATGTGCTTCAGGACTGTGGAAACTGCTCCAGGTATGTAAGTCTGTGTAAATTTGCCGTACATTCTGACATTGATACATTTAGTTACACATGCTTATATTTCCATTGTTGTTCAGAAGAAACTACTGAGAAATGAATGAGACCTCCTGATTCATATGCTTGATGGCTTAATGGATGTAGATTTGGAGTGTGATAAAAGTTGTGACGGGGGTCTAGTAGGGGTCTTTTTCACTGGATCCAGTGGGCTATGTATCTAGTCTGATAGAATAAAACCTTAAAAACAATTTACATTCGTCTCAGTTGTAGATGCACGATGTGTCATAAAAAGGCATACTAACTTTCTTCTATTAACTAGTTGCATTTAGCCCCTCCCTTTTTTTTTTACATTGAAACTTGTATTGTTTTTATTTATTTATTATTTATTGATTTATAAACACTTTTCAATACAATAATGTACGTTTTAGAAGTGAAATAAGACAAAAAAATATATATATAAAAGTTTGTAATGAATCCCCAGTGAGGCAACCAATTACGTTCAGAAGTCACATGCTTAGTGACATAAAGGCCACCTGTGTGCAATCTAAGTGTCACATGATCTGTCAGTATATGCACATCTTTTCTGAAAGGCCCCAATGTGCTGCAACAACATTAAGCCAACCAAATAACGCCATGACGACCAAGCGGATCTCCAAGCAAAGTTTTATAGAAGTCAGGGTTGTGTTATAAAAAATAACTAAATCTTTGATGATTCCCCGGAGCACCATCAAATGGAAAGACCATGGTACCACAACGAACCTGCCAAGAGAGGGCCACCCACCAACACTCTCAGACCGGTCAAGGAGGGCATTAATGAGAGAGGCAGCACAGAGACCAAAGGTAACCCTGAAGGAGCCGAGATTGGAGTATCTGTCCAAACAAATACAATAAGCCTTACACCCCATAGAGCTGGCCAACAATGGTCAGAAAAAAAAATACTTGCAGGCAAAAATAGAAAGGCTCGTTTTGTGGCATGTGGGAGACTCCCCAAATGTATGGTGATCGGTACTGTGGTCTGATAACCACTAAGGAAAACGCTATGTCTGGAGCAAAATAAACACATTTCATCATCCCAAGAACACAATCAAACTGTGGGGATGTTTTTCAGCAGCAGGGACTGGGTCATTGGTCCGAGTCGAGGGGAAGATGGATGGTGCTAAAAACAGGGATCTTCTTGAGCAAAACCTGTTTGCGTCTGTCAGTGATTTGAGACTGGGTCGGAGATTTACATTCCAACAGGATAGTGACCCAATGCAAACTGCTAAACTAACACTCGAGTGGTTTAAGAGGAAACGTGTTAATGTATTGGAATGGCCGAGTCAAAGCCCAGACCTTAATACTATTGAGGATCTGTGGTCAGACTTGAAGATTGCTGTTCACCAGCGGAAATGATCTAACTTGAAGGATCTGGAGCAGTTTTGCCCTGAGGAATTGGCAAAATCCCAGTGGCAAGATGTGGGAAGCTTATAGAAACTTATCCAAAGCAATCTGCAGCTGTAATTGCTGCAAAAGGTGGCGCTACAAAGCACTGACTTAAGGGGGGTGATAGTTATGCATACTGAAGTTTTGAGTTATCTTGTCCTATTTGTCATTTGCTTTACAATGAAAAAAAACAACCCAAATGTTCAAAGTTTCCATGTTCATACCTTTGTTTTTTTTTACTTTGTTTAATTTTACTGGGTTTAATTGCTAGTCTCAATTAATCGTAACAGTAGAAGATATTCCTCTTCTCTTGGTTTCCAAAGACAAGTGGGATTTGATGCTTGGATGTAATATTTTAATGTTTAATGTAATGTCCCAGTTTTGGTTCTTCCCTCTGCAAGGTTATTTCATGCTAAGAGGATAGAGAACACGAACCTGCTGTTTGTGGTCGCTGAAACACTGCCCTGCAGCTCCTGTGAAATCGAACGGCTCACACAAGTCAGAACAGAGTGTATCCTTTCAGAATCACGGCTCAATAATAATCTAATAATGTAGTACAGTTAGGCCTCACTGTATGGAAAAAAGGAAGGATATCCTATTTAAATTAATTTATTTTATGTATAAAAACAGATGTTGATCTGCCAGAGTGAAAGTGAAGTTTATAGGACGGTAGTGAGGCCTGTGGTTGTTAAATAGCTTGATTACGGTGACACCGAGGAAGCTGATGGTGGCAAAGATGAATGAGCTGTAATCATCCTTGTGAATGTACAGGTCAAAAGTTTGGACACACCTTCTCATTCAATGCGTTTTCTGGGTTTCAGGACTATTTACATTGTAGATTCTCACTGAAGGCATCAAAACTATCAATGAACATGAGTTAACAAAAAAAAGGTGAAATAACTGAAAACATGTTTTATATTCTAGTTTCTTCAAAATAGCCCCCCTTTGCTCTGATTACTGCTTTGTACACTGTTGGCATTTTCTCCATGAGCTTCACGAGGTAGTCGCCTGAAATGGTTTTCAGGTGTGCCTATAAGGGTTCATTAGTATAATTAATTAGAATGTCAACATTTACAAGACACTAGAATATAAAATGGTTTCAGTTATATTTCAGTTATAAGTACATAACTCCTCATGTGTTCATTCATACTTTTGATGCCTTCAGTGGGAATCTACAATGTAAATAGTCGTGAAAATACAGAAAGCGCATTGAATGAGAAGGTGTGTCCAAACTTTTGGGCTCTCCTGTATTTACAGCATTTTTTGGATCAACCTATTTATGTGAATCAGTCTTTTCCCCACATGAAATTAATGAAGACTCCAAAGCGATTTACAAAAATCCAAACTTGATGGTTGGGTTCAGAGCACAGGGCTGATACGGCACCCTGGGGCAATGAGGCTTAAGGGTCTGGTTCAAGGACACACAGTGGTAATAATTTGACCCCAATCCTTCAGATTGATAGTCCAACATCCTAACCACTGAGTTACCAACCCTTTGTGTTTGATGTTCAGCAAATAAGACATAATTCACGGGATCAGGACTGGACAGCTCCCGGTCTCAGGATGAGATGTTGTTAAGTTAATGTTAACATGCTTATTTTTAATAAACAAGTTAATTATAGAGTAGAGTCCAAACCATGTAGACAAACAGACATGACACTAATGTGTAATAGATTGTGTTGATTTGTGTGTAGCAACTAATGATTAAATCAACAAATAAATATTCACTATTAGAAGGTTTTCTTTACCATGAAACATCCAGATCAAGACGAGATTCCATGTGAAGTATTAAGCGCTACTCGCTATAGAAAAGGACCCGAGAAGTGTTTTGATTACAATATTGGTGTAAGAAACCTCTTCTGTTTTTCATAATAATGCATTTTTCTTTATTCTTTTTGTTGTTGGGGTCTTCGTTCCAGTCTCAGTACCGGTAAAAAGTTTGGACACTCCTTGTCTATTGTCTATTTTCGCCACTTCATACAGATGGACTTTGTAGTTCTACAATTACAGACTGTAGTCCATCTCTTTGTGGACCACAGTACATGTGTTAGTCCCCTTTACTTTGTTCTCTAATGGTCAGGACCCCAATAGTACCACCACAGAGCAGGTATTATGTGGTTGATACAATATTCCTAACTGGAAATTCAAGTACTTTGTAATTGAACCCCTAATAAATTAAAGGTAAGCGTGGGTGCAGGCATTAGTGTCAGTAAAGAACAGTAATAAACAATACACCACCCAAATTATATAACCTGTTCTCTAATAGTCCTGACCAATAAAAGTAAACATAAAAAATTAGATGTACTTCAGTCTGTATGTCACGCTAGCGTGCTGGTGGCCGAAAAGGGTAGCTCGCACGGAGGGGAGCTACCGTAAGCTCGCACGGAGGGGAGCCGGAAGGAGCAGGTAATCAGGTGAGGATCAAAATGGCGTTTATTAAACAAAGATAAACGCTGCATACACAAACATAAACCAACACGCAACACGGGACATATTAAATGAGACGCGACGAGGACAGACCGGAACTGAAGACAATATAACAAACAAGTCCAAGTCACGTGACCAAACCTAAACCAATGAGAACAGAACACAAAATAAAGCAGGTGAGCTGAGCGCACCTGACACTGTAATTGTAAAACTACAAAGTCTATATGGTAAGTGGAGAAAATAGACAATGGAACTATGAATAGGGTTAGGGTTTCATGCTGTATGTATTTATACTATAGATATTTTGCCGTGTTGCATAATGTGCAGAACGTTTTTTTTCTCCTTATCTTCTTCAGGAGAACACATCAGAATGTGGAAGCGCTCATGGTTTACGCTGTCCAATCAAGCTCCTGGTTTGGTTCCAGTTTGCATTGCTTTACCTCATTCTTCGATCTTAAGCTGATTCCCAGACTCTCTCTTCTCTACTCTCCTTATTTTGCTCCCATAATCCTTTCAGTTCATCTTCCATGCTTCTTGTTGCAGCCGCTTCTTGTTTAACCGCCGGATCCCGTTCTGAAGAGCTTTTCTTAAAAACGGTATATTCATTCTATATATTTGGGGTTGATTGAGATGCTCGATGTGTCTTAGTAACCTGTCGTTGTGCATTTCTGCCACAGTCCTCTCGGTGATTTACATTCCTGTAAAGATTTCATCCTGCCGTAAGTCTAACATCATTACGCGGCAAACCTGCCTGCCAAATCATTCTAACTGAGGGGGAGTAGGAATTCTTACAGGAATTCTTACATTCTTACAGGAGGTTCTGAAGATGATTTGCTTTAACCATCGAAGCACAAATGTCTAAAGTTCAACCTCCGTCGCTGTTTTAGTGAAATGCCTGGCTTCTTATCCGGTCACTTGCACGGTGTCGGGGTCGTTTTCCATTACGCATATCTTCTCTGCCTTGAGGACATGCTCCTTCACTTTGATACAAAAGGAATATTTCAATATGGTCTGATGTTCTGCTATTTCTAGAATGTTTTCGTAAATGAGAAAAGGTTGCGTGGTTTTCACCTATCCGTGCCTTGGTGCACTTTTCTTTTATCGGTCAGCTCAAATGCCAGTCTTTTAGAATGTGAGTCTTTGAGAACAGCAGTGATTTTGGAGCAAAGTGGCTTAAATTCTTCAGCTGTAATGTCCGTGCCTTGTGTTGTGTTTCTGATTTGCCATATTTTTCAGCTCAACAGGATCTTGGTATTGATCTGTACAGTTAGAAAGTTAACATTCCTCTTATAAGCCCTGTTTATCCGTTTCCACTTCCATGCCGATAATTGACAACCACTCTTATCTCATGCAATCAGAAACCCTGGGTGTCTATATATTAAGGCAATAAGGAACAAGAGGGTGTGCATTATTGTGAATAAATCCCGGGAAAGAGGTGTTATTAGGTACGATATTTACATTTACATTTAGTTATTTAGCGGACGCTTTTATCCAAAGCGACTTACAATTATCCCAGGGGATCAGAACACAGGGTTGATACAGAACCCTGGAGCAATGAGGTTTAAGGGTCTTGCTCAAAGACCCACATTGGTAACTTCAGTGGACCTGGGATTTGAACCCACAACCTTCTGATTGATAGTCCAACACCCTAACCATATTCACAATGGGCGGCATGGGGGATTAGTGGTTAGCATGTTCGCCTCTCAGCGCTGGGGATTCTCAGTTCGAACCCCGATCTGGGTGGAGTTTCCTTGTTCTCCCCATGTCCCCATGAGTTTGCCTCCCAAAGTGCAAGAACATGGGTTCAAGGTAAACTGAATGCTCTAAATTGCCCTGAATAGTTAGTGTGTGGGAATGTGTGAGTGAGTGTGTGTCCAGCGATGGATTGGCACCCTGTCCTGAGTGTATCTGCCCAGTGCCCAAGATGTTCTCCCCTGGATGGGCATGGGGAACCCCCCCGCGGCCCTAGTGGTGGAATAATGGATGGATATTCACAATAATGCACAACCTCAAGTACTTATTGCTTTTATAAAACGGTTACAAACATACTATGATAAAAAACAAGGTTTGCTTCATAAATGTGTTTATTTAAAGCAAAATCACTAATGATCTGGTCTTCTGCGTCCGTTTTTTTAAAGTAAACACTAATCACTGAGTAACAAATTTCCGGTTTGTCTAACAGGTAAATACTGCCATCTAAAAACCAAATTACAGAATGCAGTTTATATAAAACATCAGGAAAATAATGTATTGTATATCACGCTTTGATACAAATGTGAAGCATTCGGAGGAGTGCATTATTGTCACTTATGTCACGGCTGGACAAACAGCTCAGCCAATCAGATTTAAGGACCAGACCGAAAGTGCTGAGAGTCAAACACCACCTATGCCACCTTGCCGTCTACATTCTAGTCTGTATTGAAAAATAAATCACTATATATTTGCCATACAGTTCGGAACGCAGGCATCATGGTGGCGTAGTGGTTAGAATGTCAGCCTCTTGGCACTGGGGATCCAGGTTAGAATCCTGAAGAATTCCATTTCCTCCTTGTGTCCCCGTAGGTTTTCTCCTCATTTCCTAGTTTCCTCTCTCAGTCCAAAAACATGGATTCAAGGGGATTTGGCTGCTCTAAATTGCCTTTATCCAAATTGCCTTTATATAGCGAGCTTGTTCCCAGTGGGCATGGGAAACCCCACCCTGACCCTAGTAGAGGATTAAGTAGAAGGAGATAAGATTAAAAAGGAAAAGGCTTTTCCTTTTCCTGTCATGGTGTGATCTGTAATTTTTTATCAGAGGGTGATGTAGATCTTTTTTTTTTTTTTTTTTTTAGCTAAGCTCCATCCAAACGTCTGATTATTCATTCTCAGTCACTGCCACATTGCAGTTCCTCAATTAAAGCCATTACAAAAGCACATAAAAAGCAAAATGCCTTAGGACAGTGATGCAAATTCTGTGCAGAAGAGAATTCCAGTGCTGAACTGCTTTTTTTTTGTTTTTTCTGTATGTGCTAAACTAAGCTTAACCCCATGCTTAATCTCATAAACTGGACCCTCCGTCCTATAGGAATGGATTCTGCTTGGTTTTGTAATTATGTAAATATAAGAAAAGCAGACTGAGTGATCGGTTTGCGTCCACCACACTGGTCGTGCACTGTGGAGGAGAGTCAGTGCATCACATGCCCGAGCAGGTCAGGACAAACCTCCCGGGACATGTCTGTCTTAAGCTGGGAAACTGCCTAAGTCTCTGCAGCTACTCTTCTGATGTGAAAATTCTGTTGTTTTCTGAGTTTTATTTGAAATGTTGTGTATATTGCATGGAAATGATTTTGAGATGTAGATTTCATTTTGATGTTCAGCAGCTTGAAGCAGAAAACCTTTTTTCTTTATGAACAATGTTGTTGATTTAAGGAGGGGATTTGTTCAGATCGGTGTGCGATGTCAAACTAGTAAAGCACAGATCAAAACACGGATTTTTGTGATTCTGTAATGCAGTGTTTCCCAACCAGTGTGAGAAATCATCACGTGTTCTCTAAACGGGGCGGCACCGTGGCATAGTTAGCATGTTCGCATTTCTGCGCTCAAATCTCGATCTGGGTGGAGATTTCATGTTCTCTCTGTCTGCGTACGTTTTCTCTGGGCCTTTAGTTTTTTCATGGATTCAAGGTGAATTGGCTGATATGAATTGCCCCCATTAAAAATGATCTCTATATACTGTGTGTGAGTGTGTGCCCTGTAAAGAATTGGCGCCTTGTCCCGGGTGTATCTGCCATGCGTCCTAAACGTTCTCCCTTGGATGGGCATGGGGAACCCCCCCCCCCCAACCCTAGTAGAGAACTAAACAGAAAATTAGGAGATGAACTGAGATTAGATAGAACTCTTAGCAAGCAGTGTGTAGTGACGGCCAGAACAAATCCATACTTTTTCCACTAGAGGGCGCATAGGACGACCTATCTATTTCATAATTATATCATAATGGGCTTTTCAAGACTGCTATAATAACTTAGCAGACTATCAACTAGAGGATCAGCTTTATGTTTCCCAGGTTTCATTTCAATATAATTTTTGTTTGGTGCTGATGCAGCATCGTGGCGCAGTGGGATCCAGATTCCAATCATATGGAGTTTCCATGTTCTTCCTGTGTCAGTGTAGGTTTTCACAGGGTTCTCTGGTTTCCTCCCACAGTCCAAAAGCACCTGTCTCATTTAGAGGATTAAGTGGAAGTTAAATTTTAGTCTAAAGTCTAAATGTATTCCGTGGTTCGAACAGGTTGGGAAACACTGCAGTAAGCACTTCCGAGTTTCACCTGATTGTCTAATAGGAATTTTTGTTAACTTGATGTTGATGTTTTTATTTAGGATAATAAGATCCAGAAAGGCTTTTATAAAAGATTACGATACAGAATGTAAAGACTGATTTAGTAAGGATTACAGCATGATATCATTTTTGGCTTATAGATTGAAGTTTGCTTGATTTCTCTGGATTTGTCTATATATCATGTATAATGCTTTTAGAACTTCAATAATGTTAAGAAAGAAACTTTGTTTCCCTTTGATTTTGATGCGAACACTTGAAATCTTTCTATGAATCCAGTATTCATAATGCATTATAAACACTTTCATAAAGCTTTATAAAGTATTCATAATGCTTTACACTTACCATAAGCGTCTGTTAATGTCAATACATATTTATAACCACACTCATGTTATACAAATATGCCATAAGGCTTTATAACACGATGCGACATATTGCATTATAAACACATTAATAAAGATTTATAATGCTTTGTAACACTTGTAATAGGTCTCTGTCAGATGTTTATTACCACACTTATAAGTGTTATAACGCCTTATAATGATTGTGTTAAATGAAAACTTATAATCTCAGGTATTAGATAAAGTGTTATTTATTACCTTTATGAAGAAGACTGCATTAATATTAGCACATAAAGACTTATAACTGATTATAAAGGCTCTTTGAAGACTTTATGTAAAGCGGCATCGTATTAAGTTTAAAAGTTTTTCAAATCCAAAGAATTTAAAGTTATTATAATGCTTTATACGTTTGTCATATTGTTTATAACACTTTATGGCTGTGATTATTATTCTGTATATTTAACAGGCTTGGGACAATTAGCAAGCATTGGGAATCCTTTATAAAGCTTTATGAATGTGTTTATAATGCATAATGAAGACCTGTTAGGTTTACGATCTTACAAGCTGAACAGGCAGCTACAGATCAATCGTCTGGCCTGATTTTCAGAGGCTTCTGAGTACCACGGCAGGATGCAAACACGTTCAGGAAACATTAAGAACCAACTCTTTGTGTAGCTGTCTCTCTGATTACTTCCCTTACGCGTTTACATCCTGCCTTGGCACTCAGAGGACTCCGAACATCAGGCCAGACGATTGATGACGTTTACATTTAGTCAATTAGCAGACGCTTTTATCCAAAGTCACTTACAATTATCATACAGGCTCCATACAGAATACCTGGAGCAATGAGGGTTAAGGGTCTTGCTCAAGGACCCACACTGGTAACTTCAGTGGACCTGGGATTTGAACCCACAACGTTACTGAGCTACCACTCCCTCACTGAACCTAACAATACCAGATTCATAGAAAGTGTTACTGATTTTTTTTATTGTACTTTATTTGTTGAGGGGGATTTTTCGGGCCCCTCTTGGTCTTCCGTCCTGGTTTATTTTGTACAAATGGCACAAACGATGTTCTAGCACTAACTTTGTATCATATTGTGTCATTCACCTTTAAAAGACGCTCCGATGTTTTTAAAAGGACTGGTGATAAAGACATTCATATTTTTCATGTCAAATTTGTGGGAGATTTCTTTCGAAGGGCCCTTTTATTTCATAATGAAACAGGACCAGTGTGTGGAATAGAAAATTAGATCTTTATTATAGTTACATTTGCAAGCAATTTCGTTCTCATGTCACTTAGTGACCAGATCCTCTCTGCCTTTCTTCTTTACTCCTCCTTACCCTAAAAAGAAAACACATACAGGTTTAATTTGCAGTAATTCACATGGACAAACGCGGAACTCTTCAGTCAGTCGTTCTGTAATGGCCTGAGTTCTTGCTGCAGTGTAACATGTTTAGAAGGAAAACATCAACTGAATGATCACAGGTGACCTGTATAGATCTTTTGGCCTCTGAAGGTCTAAATTAAGCTTACACACAGAGGAAACAATCCTCCGTTTTAAACCCATCTGTGGAGTTAAACACATACACACACTGGTGATGTAAGCACACATGTCCGGCGTGGTGGCAGCTTCTGTACACGGTGCCCGGGGAGCAATTGGGTTTGGTTCCTTGCTTAAGGGCACTTCAGCCATAGAACTTGTTGGTATTGGGAATCAAACTGGGGACCTTCAGGTTGCAAGGCTGGTAACCGCAAGGATCCTTAACCACAAGCCTACACGTCAGTATATTTACAAGGGCGGCCTGTGGTGTAGTGGTTAGCACATCCATCTCTCAGGTTCAAATCTCGATCTATGTGGAGTTTCCATGTTCTTCACGTATCAACTTAGGTTTTCTCCAGGTTCCTCCCACAGTCCACAAACATGGATTCAAGGTGAATTGGCTGCTCTAAATTGCCCCCATGTAGTGTATGTGTAAGTGAGTGTGTGCCCAATGATGAACTGGCATACAATTGAAGTAGAATTTACTATTAAAGCTTATTTATATCTAAAAACAATAATGATTAATTGACAAAATAGTTGAAATGTTATGAAAATGTAATTTGTTGACCTATAGCCTGGTCAGGCAATACAGACATTATGAGGTCCAAACCCCTTTAAAATTAACCCATGTAAATGTTTGAAAATGGTATGAATATAGTCAGTGTGACACAACAATAAACCGAATAATTACATCAGGTAATTTAATTAAATTTAATTATAAACTACATTTGAAAACAAAATGTGAGTATATATATATATATATATATATATATATATATATATATATATATATAACTAGACTGGACTAATAACAGTCAGAGGTTACAATAACAAGTTACCTATGAAATAACAGCCATGGGCAAGTAAAAAAAAAATTTGGTCTCAAGACAAGTTTTAAACTGGTTAATAGAGGACACCGATCTAATTCCATATGGCAAAGGGTTCCACAGAGTCGGGGCTACAACAAAGAAAGCATGGTCACCCTTATGTTTGATGATGGAGGGATTTTTATCCAAAACAACTGACAAATGATGGTTGAGTCGGACAAGTGATGGTCAGAGTACAGCTTCAGCCATTACACTGCACCCCGGAGCAATGCGGGTTAAGGATCCACATTGGTAACATCAGTAAACTTTGGAATGAAACCCCCCAACCTTCAGATCAACATTCCAACACTGTAACCACTAAACTACCACACCCATGATTATTAATAGTGTATTCTGTAATCTCATATATTTACAATTGGAAATGACATTAATGTTCATCTCCAACAGATCTCCAAAGAATTTTAAGGAATGGAACCATCTACTGATTTGCATTTGGTCATTTAACAGACGCTTTTATCCAAAGTGACCTACAAATATCCCAGTTTAACTGGGGGTTGGAACACAGGGTTGATGCAGAACCCTGGAGCAATGAGGGTTACGGGTCTTGCTCAAGGACCCACATTGGTAACTTCAGTGGACCTGGGATTTGAACCCACAACCTTCGGACTGTGAGTCCAACGCCGTGATATCGAAGACACCCACCTTTCCAATATCCCGACTCTTGGCTCTCAGCTTGTTGACCTGAGACTCCGCTATGTCGGCGCGTTCCTGAGCTTCTTCCAGCTCGTGCTGCACCTTCCTGAATCTAGACAGGTGAGTGTTGGCCTGTTCCTCCTATACATGAAAGACATATGAGCATTATAGTATAGTTTAAAATAATCTTCATCAGTACAATAGTTCAAATAATACTCATTTTTTTGATGCTCGGAGATTTTGCCTATTTGAGTATTTTCATTATGATTCCGCAATGATTTATTTACACAGTGAACTGCATTAAGCTCCTAAGTCTATAAAGTCTATAAGTCTGTCTGACAGCTACATGATATTAAACATTAATATATGGACAAACTTCAAAAGCATAATTAAAATACACAGTGTGAATTTATGGTAATTAAATCACAGTGCAGTCCTTATGTTTAGGCCAGAATTAAGAAATCTACTGTATTACTGATAACTGTACAAGCCATGATGCCATAGTGTATACATATATACACTACAAGTCAAAAGTTTGGACACGCCACCTTTTTGCTCCATTATTGACCATGTTATCTGTTTCACGTACTGTAAAGATGGACTTTGTAGTTCCACAGTTACAGACTGTAGTCCATCTGTTTGTGGACCACGGTACATGTTGTGTTCATTCCATTTACTCTGTTCTAAAGGTCAGGACCCCAATAGTTCCACCACAGAGCAGGTAGTATTTGGATGGTGCGTGTCATTGCAGAACTGACAATAAACAATCCACCACCCAAATTATACCTGTTCTGTGATGCACCTGACCAACAGTTAACAGAAAACCAACAGGGGGCTAACAAAACCAAGAAAACAGATGGACTACAGTCTGTAATTGTAAAACTACAAAGTTCATCTATATGGTAAGTGGTGAAAATAGATAATGGATCAAGAAGAAGGTGTGTTCAAACTTTTGACATTAATGTTATTGTAAAAATCCAACAGGAAGCTGGATTAGAGACATGTTCTGGATGCTGGAACAGTGACCGTTATTGGTTAGTATGGGATGGAGTGGTGAAGTGCAGGGAGTCAGACCTTAACTTTAGGAGGTATAGAATGTTAAGATGGTGGAGCTACGGTAATGTGGACCTCACATCAGTCAGGTTTTAATCTGTATAAATGAATCACTTCTTAAAACAAAGAAACGGTCCATGCCGGTTGGCATGGTTCATCCTGACCACAGGCTGATATGTGACAGAAATGACTCCTAAATGTCATTCAGCTTACCCTGCGTTTTTAAATCACGAACATAAGAGGTACATTACAAAGTAATGTGAACTTGCAGTAACATGTTGCTTCAAGCAAAGCTTCCCCAATTGTCCAAACGACAGTGGAACTTAGACAAGGTGTTTGTTTTTCACCCAGATGTTATGGATGCAGCTGTGATGGTTCTACTTACAGCTTCCTCAGCCTGTCTCTTGTAGGCCTTCACCTTCAGCTGAAGTTTGTCCACCAGATCCTGCAGTCTGGTCACATTCTTTTTGTCCTCCTCAGTCTGCGTTTAAAATTTAAATTTAAAAGTCGCAGTTTAGTTTATCCAAGATTCCAAACGGTCAAATTCTTGGGAAAAATACATTTAAAATGAATAATATATTTTATATACAGGTCCCTATTTTACATATATCTTACATCCCACCAATAGTAT
Organism: Xyliphius kryptos; assembly: GCA_025769995.1. Lineage (NCBI taxonomy): Eukaryota > Metazoa > Chordata > Actinopteri > Siluriformes > Aspredinidae > Xyliphius > Xyliphius kryptos. The sequence continues at coordinate 362 of JAOUQT010314349.1, read as the reverse complement.
ATTTTCACGCCTTTCACCTGCATTGTTTAAATAGCAACAATGCGGGTGAATATATCTACCAAGGGTGGGGTGGTATCTAATTGAGGTGTGTTCACATACATTTCTGGCATATTGCTTTCTTGGTGACACTTCCCACTTCCCGACTACCTACAAGATTGAAACTTGGCACTGTAATTTCCCACCATGTACTTGGAACAACTAAGCAGTTTTCACTTTCAAAATCTCACCATGGGCCCTGATTAAATTGGGCACTTTCACTCACCTCACAAACTTCAAATTTGGCAAAGGATAACCTCTACAGTCATAGAGATATCAAAAATTCCCACAGGGGCCCAAAAGGAGTCCCAATTTGAAATATGGGC
>JAOUQT010314334.1:0-14701 GCA_025769995.1 Xyliphius kryptos | reverse complement strand
CTTAAAGAAAAATCCAGATTAACCTCACTGACACCGTTTACTGTTTACAAGTCAGTATTACCTTTATTTACACATATGGTTCAATAAAGCATATCGAATATACTCATACACATTCTTATATTAAACTTTGTAAGTAGGTCAAACATTTACTTACATAGGGTATATGAACATAACACCAAATGATTCAATTAATTCTGTTTAGACACCCACAATAATTCACTTTTACTTTGCTATCTAAAATGATTCACATTCAGTTTTACTAATAACATTTAAAATTATTTTACTTTTACAATGTATTGAATTAGTATTGGTATGTAGATATATACCGTTGCCTTGTCAATTCCACTGTATATCCAAGACATATAGGAGAATCGAAATATCGTTTCTCTCTCTCCATAGGCCAAAAGTGAGGGGCCCACTGCGACCGCCCACATTAATTTTACCCAAACTTTTTTTTGCTTTACGCTAAAATGTAAAGCAATGTTTCCACACTCATTTTACATGGGGACCTTGCTGCACACGCTTTTTAGTAATAGATTCATTGGTGTGCACGCAATTAGGAGACTGGATACAGGCTTATGTTTTTTTATTTAACAAAATAATATAAACCACTTTTTGGTGGTTCCACAACAAGCTCCACTTTACACTGAACTACACTTTTTGGACCCTTTTGTAAAAAAGCACCCAGCAATGGTTCACAAAATTGAAGAGTTCCAAAGTGGACAGCAATAATTACTGATCTAAATTCTGTAGAACCCACATGAAATGATCTCAAAACAGCAGCTAGGAGAAGAAACCTTTTAAAACTGGAGCAACTGGTAAAAGTAGCGTTATTTAGAATTGTAATACAGACATATTAGAAACATATTAATGGTTACAGGGTGTATTAATCAAATATTCATTCAAATAATGTAGCAATAAGGCACAAAAGGGGGATTTATTTAAAATAATACACAACCTAAAGTACCTAATTGCTTAAAATAGTTACAAACACACTGTGTGTTTATTCGTTAATAAACTGACGTGATCTAAAGTTTTTTTAAAGTGTACGCTGATCACCAAGTAACAGGTTTCCGGTTTCTGTAATAATCAAACACAGTGTATTAATGTATTGTTTATCATGCATTGATACGAATGTGAAAGAGTCAGAGGTCTGCATTATCTGCATTATTATAATTTCACGACTGGACAAATAATGTACTGTAACAAATTCGGCCAGCATGGTGCCTTAGTGGTTAGCACGTTCGCCTCCCGATCTGGGTGGAGTTTCCATGTTCTCCCCATGTGGGTTTTCTGCGGGTTCTCCGGTTTCCTCCCACAATTTAAAAACATGGATTTCAGGTAAATTGAATGCTCTAAATTGCCCTGTATAGCGTGTGGATGTGTGAGTGTGTGTCCAGCGATAGATTGGCACCCTGTCCTGGGTGTATCTGCCCAGCGCCGCAGATAAACGGAAGATAATAGATGGATGGGGCGTTTAGGATCCTGGAGACAGAGACTGGCACACTTTACCCTAAACCTCTTTTCAGTAGTCCCTCAACAAGCCTCACTAAACTCAGATTTAACTCAATATAATTGTGTTTGGATGCACAGAAATACACACACCTTGTGATGCACACATTGTGTGTGAGTATTTGTGTGGCTCCTGTTCACTAGCTCTCTCTCCTCCCGTGCTGGCTGGGGGTTTCTCTCCTTTATGCCTCTGCACAGACACACAGACACAGTTAACAGAACAAAAGGCACGTGAGTCAATTACCTCCTTTGTTTCCTCAGCCTGGCTTACTACTCACTAACTGGTGTCTGACACGGTCACTGTCACATGCACAATTAAAATTCAAGATTTCGCCACTAAACACTTAGATCATCATTCAATTCACTTTTGAAATCACTTGCATTGTGCTCTGGATATTTAATGATTATGAGAAATATGAAACAGTTGTGTTTTGATAATTATAATTATGGGAATTAGTTCCCTGTAGCAGCATCAATTTTTGTATATATTATTATATTTTATATATATATATATATATGTATAATATTATTTCAGATGTGTATTTGTTATTTATACATACAATATTATAAATTACATGCACACAGTTGCTTGCTTTGCATAATAATACTATTTTTTTATTTTATTTTTCTATAAACAGGCCCTTTTAGAGTTCCTCCAGCAGGTCATCGACCACAAAGATCACAACAAGATGACACTAAATAACGTTGCTGTGGTGATGGCACCCAATATCTTCATGTTTAAAGGCTTTCGGAGTAAAATAACCGAGCAGCAGGAGTTTGCCATGGCAGCGGGGACGACTACCATTGTCAGGCTGCTTATACGTTACCAGAACCTTCTCTGGACTGTACGTACGAGTTCCTGTTGTGTTCTTTTATGTTCAGTACAGAAGTCCACATAGCACCAGCATAAGTATGAAATGTGTAATTCATCATTTTTTCTGTGTCCACTGTGCACAACGTAATTAAGAAGTTTACAGCCGTTGACACTGCAGTGAACCTCTCTTTAAATTTAAACTAAGAAACTGACAGCGTCAGCTGGCAGTGCCTGTTGCCATGTGGATGAAATAGGGCACCATAGTAGTAGACTCAGCAGGGCCCTAGAACTTTCCTTAAGAAGTCACATCAAGGAGGAACAAATGAGAGCAAAATATTATCGTAACAGTTTTATTAAAGCAATAAGCCATGAGAGGGCGTGCACAACCTCACGTGCCTTATTGTTTTTATAAAATGGTTACCGACAGACTATGATAAGAACAACAAGGTTTGATTCATCAATGCGTTGACAAACTCCTACAAAAGTAATAATAAATTCGTCTTCTGCAACAGAATCCAGTCTGTTTTTTTAATGAACCCTGACAGCAAGTAAGATTTCCAGTTTAACAATCCAATCCTGCCATCTAATGGCCGAATTACAGAACGCAGTTTATGGAAAAAACATTGTAAAAAACTATATTTTATATTACGTATTTATACGAACATGAAGCGGCCAGCGGTGTAGGTTAGTCACGGCTAGACAAGCGGCTCAGCCAATCAGATTCAAGGACCGGAACTACACGTTCTATATAAAAAAAAAATGTAATGAAGCTTTTACATAAATAAAAAAAAAGAAGCTGGTCCTTACAGTCGAACATGGTGAACCTTTAGAGATGTTGTGGGGTTATTGTGCCTGTTTTGCAGCTCAGTGTAGGGTTCAGTGTCAGAAACCACAAATTGTTTAAGACATTGGGGAGTTTGAAAGTGGACAGCATAATATCTGTGGAGAGATCTTAAAACAGCAGATAGGAAAGGAACCTTTATAGCTGACACCCATAGAGTAGTTAGTAAATATAGAACCGTACAAATATTGATAGAGCGTGTGAGGAACTCATTAATGGTTCAAAAACGTTACCAAATATTAATCTGCGAGTGCCAATGATTTTGTCTGATCCATGTCTGAATAAACGTATTTGTTCTAATGCATCCAGATGCAACAAGTAAATTTTCAATAATTTATAATTCCAGCTGCGTTTTGGGATATTTGGTAAATCAGTTATTTTTTGGGTTCCAATCTTTTTGGACATGACTTTAATCATAAGCAGAGATTTATAGCCTGGAATAATTTGGAATTTGTATGTTTTCCCTTTTGTATCCAGATTCCAAAGTTCTTAATGAACCAGGTGCGCAAGCAGAACATGGAGAATCAGCGGAAAATGAACCGGGACCGCGCGGTCAAAAAACTGCTGAAGAAAATGGCCTATGACCGTGAGAAGAACAGCGACAAGGTGGAGAAAAGTTCTGAGGTAAGAATTGAAACCGTCTGCAAAGGGCTTTGTTATACTTTGAATATAAGTCATATTAGTCAGATTGTTAAAATGAAGGTCATTTATATTTACTCAACTTCACATTTAACTGTTATGTGGTCAGATTTCTCATCTACTGTATATTTGCTGCGTCAATGACCTCTGGTGGTTATACAGGGTAGTGCATGTACTTTACATACACTGTAATAGCCATTAGCACTGATTTACTTACATACTAGTTCTGTGATTTAGTACCTGTTTAAAACGAATCTAATTTAATTTGATTTCTATTCATTATTTCACAGCGTTACAAGCGTATAAGGTTTAAGGGTGATGTTTTTGAGAACCTTATCTTGTCTTCCGATTAAACTTCTACTAGGGGCGGGAGAAGGGGGTGGGTTCCCCATGCCCATCAAGGGGAGAACCATGTCGGGCGCTGTGCAGATACACTCAGGACAGGGCGCCAGTCACACACAGACACACATACACACTATATAGGGGTGATTTAGAGCAGCTAATTTACCTTGAATCCATGTTTTTGGAAAAACGGAGAACACAGAGGAAACCCATGCAGACACAGGGAGAAGCTCAACCCAGATCGGGATTCGAACCTGGTTCCCCAACACTGAGCGGCAGTGCCTACTCGCAATTTCTTTATCAATAAAAGGTGGACAGGGGTAGTATTTAACCTTTTTGTTTGTGTGCATTGTATTTTGGAAATGCAAAGAAAAAAATTGAGCAAAAAATATAAGTTTATCAATTATAAGTGACTTACCTTTAAAAATCAACCTCACTTATTGTTTGGCTTCTGAGAATAAACATGTAACTTATGTTATATGTGCAGTTTCTATTAAATTGCTCAGTGAGTTTAGTTTATATGCTTTGTTGGCCCTTTTCTGTTCACAAAAGATTTCAATCTTCCGTATTGAGCTTCTACTCACAGCAGGTATGGATTTTCTTTGTTCAGTCAGCATTAAAACATTTCAATACTTAGCTACTTAGTAGATCGTTAGGAGTGCAGGGGCCACTCCTTAGGACCTTTTGCACCACCATTATGGAGTGTTCTGCTGGGGCAGAAGCATCACTACTGCAGACAGAAATAGACTGGATACACTCATTAAGGGTTGTCCCTGAGACACAGTGCAGGGGGTGGGAGAACGGAGGATGTGTTTATAGAGAATGAGCCGCACATTATTCATGAGTCTCTAGCAGGTCCTTTCCTCCTGCTGCAGGTTCTCAGGTCCTTTTCTCCTTCTGCAGCAAGACTATATAACCACCGGTGCTCTCAATAGAGCCTCCTTTATCTGTAAATAACCAAATATAACAATACACATTCAACTAGATGCAATTATATAATTGAAGTGGATTTATAATGTTCAGAGTATTTTTTTTAATTATTCTTATTTTGGGTTGCACGCTGGTTTGTGTGGTTAGCATATTCGCCTCTCAGCGCTGAGGATCCAGCTTTAAATCCCAATCTGGGTGGAGTTTTCATGTTCTCCCTGTGAGTTTTGGGGTTTCTGGGTTCTCCGGTTTCCTCCCACGATCCAAAAACATGAATTCAAGGTGAATTGACTGCTCTAAATTGCTTCTATATATTTTGTGTTTGTGAGTGTGTACCCAGCGATAGATTGGCGCCCTGTCCTGGGTGTATCTGTCCAGCCCCCAATACGTTTTCCCCTGGATGGGTTATGGGGAACCGCCCTACCCCCAACCCTAATTGGGGATTGGGTGGAAGAATATGAATGAATGATTATTCTTATTTTGTCTTATGTCATGTTGTTTTTTTTATAATTTCAAATAAGCAAATGTACAGCATATCACTCAGTAGTATAAAAAAGAAATAACAGTATATACAGAATAATTAATTTGTATTATATAATAATATATTTCTTTTTTTGCTGGCAACACTGGATTTCCTGATAGTGGGCCTAATACAGGATGCTCTAATCTTCTGTTATACTACTGCTGAATCATTTAAAGTACTGCTGTAGAATAAGAACATAAGTTGCAGTGAGTGAGAATGTTTGTTATCAGACTGTAATCTCAAGACTGACTGTGTTTCAGGTGGATGGTATGATCAGGGTCCAGGCACCGCAGTTCTCCAAGATCTCCATGGCGGTGCAGCTGACCGATGAGTTACAAGCTTCCGATGTCCTCACCCGCTTTCTCAAACAGGAAAGGTGATGTATACCCTGCTCACACTTTTTCTTCAAGTGTGCATAGAGGACACTGCAGTACAGGGTTATGAGATGTCCGGTTCACGGGATGTTTCCTGTTTCAGCTCCGTGACGGCGAAGAGAGAAGAACTGTGTTTGTATGAGATCGGAGGAAACATCAGTAAGTGCTACAAAAACTCAGTCCAATGATTGGATTGTACAGTTTACAGTTTAGGCTGAGAATGATGTCACAGTCTTCCGGAATTCATCAGGTTCCGCAGAATTATATTACTAAACATCATCTACAAGTGGGTTCTGGATTGAGATTTTATTTAATCTTATAAATCTTTGGGTTATCATTGTGCCCAAATCTATAATTTCACTTATATTGAGTCTAAATCACTGGCCTGCTATGAAGGAAATTCTTTCTCAATAACTTTTTAGCCAACATCATTGACTTCATTTCCACTAACCCTAAATGACTCAGGCTTGTTTTAATTGCCTAAATCAAAAGCTTTAATCCTTCAACCATGTCTCATTTATTTCTGTTCATGTTTCTTTCTTTAGAGGAACGTTGTTTAGACGAAGGAACATACATGAAGGCGCTGTTAGAGCTGAACCCCACCGCAGAATGGGTCATTAAATCAGTCCAGCGCTAAAACTCACCACACAGCCTGCAATCCAAAAACCAACCGAACCCAACGCCAGGTAGGAGGACATGTGATGAACAGATGACTTTCATCTCTGTCTGAGCATGGTCCAGGTTTGGAGCTCTCAGCACGTTTTAATGCTTTGCTTCTGACATCCGGTCGGCGTGGGCATTAAGACTCCCACTAAAAATAACTGCAGAAATGCTGGACCACTGAAACTCCACAGTGGTGAAGTTACTGGAACTGAGGTTCAGATGAGGAGCTTATAAATAACTGACTTCACTTCAGAGGAGTGATTTTGTTTTTTATTTTTTACAACATGTCGGCTGCAATTAAAACAGTAATCATAGTCACTTTAGAATCTTGGATAATGTTTTAAATGATGTAAACATTACCCCAAGCATTTTACTTTTATTATGCCGAATCAGGTGATCGTTATTTATAATTAGTTTAGTTATGTATAGCTCGGTGGCGGGCCGTGCATTTCACACCAAGGCCTTCAGTAATGCTCCGTCTGAATCAATCCACCGCTCGATAAATTTCATGGCACTGTTGAATCACAGGTTCAATACAGTAACTTTATAAAATTGCATTATTATTCAGGAAAATAACACTCCTGAATAAATCCTAATTATTAGTACAAAGTCCATCCTGCTTTTTTCCTTAAAAAGAGTTAAATTAGTTCAATAACCTATTTTTTATTGCCATCGAAGTGAATGGTGAAAGTCATGTCGTATTTCTGGCATAAGTTTTAATTCGCTGAAAATGTCCACTTAACTGAAGCGTTACACTTTCTGAATATCCAATCAAAGGGTGTGAATATGCTAACATAATGTACACCTGATGGGCCTTCGTGTTTTCAACCCAAAAACTGATTTTATGCCACCAGCCGCAGAACTTGGGCAGATAATTTGAACCTGGCAACAAATGATGCTGTAATGTAATTACTTCTGGAAGCATAACTAGGAAACTTTGAAAAGAAGCAGACAGAGCATTTGGAATTATTTAATAAGCATTTATCAACAAAATATAATTGCCATCAGTCTGTGATTCAAATATTTTAGTCCAGCAGAGATTGAAGACCCTGATGGCCCACCACTGATCCAATGTTAGATCATTATTTACAGGTTATACTTTTGAGACCCAAACCCTTGGACTATATAAAACTAAACCACTCTAATTGTTCGTGTCTTTTCTTTGCGTTTACTGATATTCAGGGTTTTACTAAAGAGCGCTATGTCCTGTAATTTATTGAGTGTTTTCACAATGTGAATTATTAAACCATCCCAACGTGTTTGTAGCTAAACATCTTTTTGTAGTGTCAAGTCACCCATTTCTCACCTTAACTAACTCCAGAGAGTTAGTCGTGTGGGAAAATCCCAAGAGGTCAGCAGTTGGTACCATTAACCGTAACGCGAAATCACTGACATGACATTTTTCTGAAGGTTGATGTAAACATTACCTGAAGCTGCATGCTGTTATACGCTAAAACTGCTGCCACGCGATTGGATAACTGCATGAATGAGTAGGTGTGCAGGTGTTTCTTTGTAAAGAGCTTACTGAGGATATAGTACTCAGCGGGAGTTGTAGGCGTGTGAATAGATGTCGTAGAACTCTTCGTTCCTCTGTTCATTACAATATAAGTGATGCTGCAATGCAATTTTGGATGATGCTGCATTTGGAAACACTCTTCAGACTCCATTATACTCCTGAAAGGTCCAAACGTGGACCATAGAACCAAAGCTTCTCATACATTCTATACGGATAAAGCAGCTAGTCATCATGCTCATTAGGGTTGTTGATGTTTAGATTGGATTTAGATTGTATATTTAGAACAATGCTGACGTACGTAAGATGTTGTGCTTACTGTTTAGAATGTTGTACATTATGCAGGTGGATGTGACGTAGCCGAAAATGAAGCTCTACAGCGTTGTCATCTAAACTCCTCGGATTACTGTGAAAGATACACTATTTGGACAAAAGTATTAGGACACTTTACTAAAATATTACATGCAGACATTTCATTTAGTCCTATTGCCACAGGTCTACAAACAATGCTTCCAGCAAGGTATTTTAGCAACTGTATGTTTCCAACAGTTTGGGAAAGGACATTTTTTGGTCTACGTACACTAGCAAGTCTCAACCTAAACCCCTTCTTTGGGATAAACTAGAAGAAAGATTGTGAGCCAGACAATTTTTTCCTTCATTATCAATCCAACACTGGAGTGCCTCAGGGCTTAGTGCTTGGTCCCGTCCTATTTATATCTATACCTATAAATGCCAAAGCACTTACTCGCTATTTCTCCAACTTCCCAAGTACCTACAAGGATTTCCTGTTACGTCCTTGGGGAAAAACTAAGTACTTCTTACCTTACCAAGTTTGATGGTTCCTTTGATATTACGATTGAACGGAAGACCCCACTAGGGTCACGTCAAGGTCTTCCCGAGTACCTACAAGGTTGAAACTTGGCTCCTTTATTTCGTATCATTTCCTTGGAAAAAAATAATTGCTTCTCAGTTTCCTAAATTTGATGGTTCCTTTGATATCACCATTGAACCATCACTATCGGATGGATTGGGGTCTTTGTGAGTACCTGCAAAGCTGAAATTTGGCATTGTGATTCCCTATCATGTCCTTGGAAAAATGAAGTACTTCCCACCTTCCTACATTCTATGGTTCAGTCAATATCGCCATCAAAGGCAAGACCCCTCCAGGGTCACGTCAGAGTCATCCCAAGTACCTACAAGGCAGAAATTTGGCTCTTTCATTCTGTATCATGTCCTTGAAAAAAAAACTGTTTCTCAGTTTCCTAAATATGATGGTTCCTTTGATATAGCCATTGAACCATCGCCATCGGATGGATTGGGGTCTTTGTGAGTACCTGCAGAGCTGAAGCTTGGGATCGGGAGTCCCTATCATGTTCTTGAAAATACGTAGCACTTCCCACCTTCCTACATTCAATGGTTCAGTCAATATCGCCATCGAACGCAAGACCCCTCCAGGGTCACGTCAGAGTCATCCCAAGTACCTACAAGGTAGAAATTTGGCTCTTTCATTCTGTATCATGTCCTTGAAAAAAAAAAACTGTTTCTCACTTTCCTAAATTTGATGGTTCCTTTGATCTAGCAATTGAACCATCGCCATCGGATGGATTGGGGTCTTTGCGATTACCTGCAAAGCTGAAGCTTCGCCTTGGGATTCCCATTCATGTCCTTGAAAAAACTAAGTACTTCCCACCTTCATAAATTCTATGGTTCGGTCAATATCACCATTGAACGCAAGACCCCTCCAGGGTCACGTCGGGGTCTTCCCAAATACCTACAAGGCTAAAACTAGACCTTCCATGTTCTCTGAAAAATCAACTGGTTCTCACATTTGATCGTCATTCACTAATGCCATTTAGCGCAACACCTCGGATAGATTGGGGTCTTTGCGAGTAACTACAAAGCTTAAACTTGACTCCTTTATTCCTTATCATGTCCTTGGAAAACCTACAGGTAAATTCAGGTTAGAAAGCAAAGGCGTGGACACCGTAGTGCCAACTCACACTATATTCATTCCACATATTCATTTCTGATTTTTATTTGCCACAAACCTCACTGTATAATAATATGTTTATTTTAAATATATCATCTCCAAAGCCATCACTTATTCAAAAACAATTGCTTTTCAACTTTCACGTTGTTATTAAGTTCTCCACTCTGGCACAACACGGATGTTCCGCTTGTCCTTTATAAGTTTTAGGCACAGTCCTTCAGGCCCATGAGTTCTCTGATCGCTTTCCCAACGACGCCCAGCTTTATATGTTCTATTTTACTAATAACCACAATTTCTGCCCAACATTAGCCTGCATCACTCACATGCCTGTTAGAGTAAAGAAAATGCATTGGTTCCAATAATTCCAGCAAAAGCCTAAATTTTAGTCCTCCCAAAATGTAAATGCTCTTATGGTTAAAAAGGCAAATACACCCGGACATACTGCATTATGTTGTATGAATATTTTTTTTTACAGAACTTAGTACTTAGATAGAATGTTCTAAAATATGTAGGTGTAACATTTAAGTGTCTCTACTTTTGTCCTTATAGTGTATAGCGTACATACTGTAATATACTGCTGTAGACCTTCACATGTTAGAGACTTGATGATGATGATGATCAGTTAGTATATACTAAAGACTGAGTAGGAAAATATGTGCTTCAGCCTCTGGGAGAAATTGACTGAATATAAGAAACAGTATGGGGTGCTTTTAAAAAGCTCATAATGTACCTGAAACGAAATTTAAACACTGGATCATGAGGTTTAATAAACATTTTAAATAAATAGACTTGAACAATTTTAAGTAATTTGCTTTTTTATGATGACTGTTTTTGTTTTATACTGTAAATATAAAAAGACTACTGCTCATTCATGACCACTAAAGATTGTTTTTGTAAATAAATACATCATTGGACATGTGTGACCTGTATGAGTCTTATTTTGCAAAGTGTCGAGATGAACGACAAAAATCATCAGGGATGTGGTGTGTTGAATGGGCTTAGTGGTTAGCATGTTCGCCTTACAGTGCTTAGGATCCACTGGGTTCTCGGCTTTTCTCCCACAGTTAAAATATTTGTATTCAAGGTGAATTGGTTGATCTAAATTGTCCCTATATATATAGTCTGTGTGTGCCCAGCTATAGATTAGTGCCCTTTCTTGGGTGTATCTATCCAGTGCCTGAAATGTTCTCCCCTGGATGGGCATGTGGAACACCCCTGCAACTCTAATAGAGGATCAAGCAAAAGATAATGAATAATGTGTTGATTTACTTATTGACAATTCATAAAATACTAGCTTGTACCAGAGCAGTTGTAGGCTTGTGGTTAAGGAACCATCCTTGCAACCTGAAGGTCCCCAGTTTGATTCCTGGTCCCAACACTACAGAACTCCAAACTTCATGTGGTCATCAGATGAGCTTAAAACAGTGCAGAGAGCTTCATGGAATGGGTTTCCATGGTCGAGCAGCTGCATCCAAGCCATACATCACCAAGTGCAATGCAAAGTGTCGGAGTGGTGTAAAGCACGACACCACTGGACTATAGAGCGTTCTCTGAAGTGACAAATTATGCTTCTCCATTTGGCAATCTGATGGATGAGTTTGGGTTTGGCGGTTGCCAGGAGAACTGTACTTGTCTGACTGCATTGGGCCAAGTGTAAAGTTTGGTGAAGGGGGATTATGTTGTGGGGTTGTTTTTCAGGACCTGGGCATGACCCCTTAGTTCTGGTGAAAGGAACTCCAACTTTGTGGGAACAGTTTGGAGCTGGCCCCTTCCTTTTCCAACATGACTGTGCACCAGTGCTCAAAGCAACGTCCATAAAGACATGGATGGCAGAGTCTGATGTGGATGAACTAGAGCGGATAAATTAGAGCAGAGACTGAGAGCCAGGCCTTCTCATCCAAGGTCATCAGTGTGTGACCTCACAAATGCACTTCAGGAAAAATTATCAAAATTTTCCATAAACACTTTCCTAAACTTTGTGAACGTCCTTCTCAGAATAGTTGTTCTAGATGCAAAGGAAGGACCGACACTAGACTGAACTCTATGGATTAAGAATGGGATGTCACTTAATCTCATGTGTGAGTCAAGGCAGGAGAGGGAAATCTTTCTGGCAATGTAGTGTATAAGTCATGTTAATAAATAAATCATATAATAAAATTCAAAATCAATGAATATTAATTATACATTGTCTTCTGTTGAAGAAATTGCACATTCCAAGGGTTACATGTGCGAGACTACATCGCACACATGGTAAAATATTAGTAACGGCTGAACCTTAAAGCAGCTTCGCTTACCATGATACGGAGACACTCCACGATTGACGAAATTAAGAAATTCCTTGGCGGCGGTCTGCACAGCTTCCTTGGATGTTTTCATGATGAAAGACTGACAAAAGCCAAGAACACTTTTATCATGGTGTACAAGTAACAGTTCAACAAAGCAAAACTAACTACTGAGCTGTATGAATCAGGTTAAATTATGGCATGTTATACACAAGTATCTGATAATAAAGGATGATTCTGATTGAAAATTTACCTCATGCTGAGGGAGAATGTCATTTATTGCTGAAATTGTAAAATTAATGAAGAGCGATTTGTGGTTGAGGCATAACTGGAGGAACTTCGTTTAGATGCTTATTGTGCAACTTTTTATGGTTTACTGATCTGCCAAGTAAGAATTTAATCAGGGGAAAAAGGGAAGGGCACTACAGATTTTTGTTTGACTGGTGAAGAGCTGAAAGATGACGTTAAAAGAAGAAGCACATTCAAGTATCACTATACACTCACTGACCACTCCACTTTATATTTTTTTTCCAAACTCATTGAGTTTTAAAAGAACTTAGTAATGGATACCATAAACAATACCAGTCAAAAGTTTGTACATGCCTTCTTTCTGCTCTACTTAATGTCCATTGAAATGAGTTCCACTTACTGTAAATATGGAATTTGTAGTCCTACAATTACAGACTGTAGTCCGTTTGTTTGTGGACTATAGTACATACTGTTAGCCCCCTTTACTCTGTTTTAATGGTCAGGGCCTCAATAGTACCACCATAGAGCAGGTATTATTTGGTTGGTGTATTATTCCTATCCCAGCAGTGTCACTGAGGTGTTTAAATGAAACTACTGCTGCACTAAAAAACCCTCACTGCATCAGTGTCACTGCAGAATTGACAGTAAACAATACACCACCCAAATTATATGTCTTCTGTGATAGTCCTGACCAACAAAAACAAGAAAACAGATGGACTAATTGCAAAACTACAACGTCCATCTATATGGTAAGTGGAGTAAATGGGAGTTTATGTGCTAGTAGATATAATATTGACCAATTACGATATAACATACTCAAAAAAAATCACTGTGCAAAAAGGCAAATATAATAAGTTAACATTTTAACTACGTTAGCAAATGTAGAGTGAAGAACCGAAGATTGCCTTATACTTTTCTGAATATGGCGTAAAATATCAAAGAAACAGTTTTAGGGATCACAAGAAATTACAATAACAGAAAAAACTCGTGACCAAAAGCTAAATTAAAAGATTTATTGGAATTTTGCGACGGTCCCTAAAGGAAGTAAAATTGTACACAATTGATTTGTTACATTACGCTGCTGTAAACATCTATGATATTTAATAAAGCGAAATCAGATTTTTAATGTCAAATACAGTTTTAGTTAAATATAAAAACAGAAGAAACTTTCTTGCTGAGTCAAGGCGCTGATTCAGTGATGTTTAAACCTGATGAATGTGTCGGGTTAAAGACATTATCGCTTTTAAAGATGGATTGAATACTTGATTTTACACCCGCTCACCTGCATAAAGATTACACACTGCTCTGCTTTGATGATCTCCAGCGGTCTGCAAGAGGAACAAATCAGGAAACCTTTATGCTAGTCCATACATATGTCAAAATAAAGCCAAGTCGCAGTGGATAAGTGTATCCTTTACTGCCCCCTGTTGGTAGGAGGTTATATTACGCCATGTTGTTGTTTTTTTTTTTTTTTGAAACATTACGTGTTATTTTGCCTTCGTCCAAAGCCACTTACAAGTATTCAGTCTTGCCAACTTAGCGACTTTTGTCGCTATATTCAGCGACTTTTCAGACCCTCTAAAGACTTTTTTGTAGTAAAAAGCGACTAGCGACAAATCTAGCGACTCTCTGTGGTGTTATTGGAGACTTTTGGAGACTCTGAACAAACACGCTCCAGTTGCTGTCCTCTGGTGCTTAGAAAACTAAAAAAAAAACCTAAAACAATAACTAAAAAAATATAATAATAAAATAAATAAAAACTAAAAAGTAACTCTGCCAAAGTGTCTCTTTTAAGTTCATTTTGCAGGGCCCAAGCCCGGATAAAGCAGGAGGGTTGAACATAGAGTAGCAGTTCCTGCTAACAGCTACTCTTATACTAACATTTAACAACACAGCAAAAAAACCTATTTATGTAATTTACATAAAAATGATTTATACAAAGCATTAAAGTTATGTAGTTATTTTGAGAAGTGACTGCCTATTTCAAAGGCAACAGATGTTGTTCATTTGTAGTTCTAACATATTTAGGGTG
>JAOUQT010314321.1:0-14702 GCA_025769995.1 Xyliphius kryptos | reverse complement strand
CTGTACTTTTTACTCACTACATTTTCAAAACAGACTTGTTACTTTAGTTTTAACAATCTCCTTATTTATGTATTTTTTAATCGGGCAATTTTCTTTAGGGTCCTAATGAAGCGCAAATCGTAATCCTACTGGATGTGAAGGGGAGAGGGGGAAGGACAGTGAAACTCTGATTGGCTACTTTGGCGACTTACAAGCCCCAGCAGTGAGCACGAGGGAAAAACAAAAAAGCAAACAAACGAAACAATGGATTCCAAGGACAGCAGTAACGTCAAGCCAGCACCCAAAAACGTGAAGTAAATATGTACAATTTTAATTGCAAGGTCCTACTGTGGTCATACATTCAGACTTTGTTACGCTTTGCGCATCGGAACCCGAAAGTATGAGAAGCCGAACAGGTCAAAAGTCGATTCAAACTGAGACGTTCAGTCATCCGCGCGACACGGACCGACCACTTAGCGCGACGCTATTCACTGACACGCGCGGCGCTAACGACTGGGTGGCGCAAAGAGGACCAATTCGAGGCGCAAACCAGTGGGAAGCGCAGAGATGACGACTGGGAGCCGCAGAGACGATCAGTTTGAACAGCGCGGCGCAAACTGATGAAGTCTAGATTTAAGTAACTGAAGGTGAACACTGAATATGATTTCAGTAAAATTGATTTTCCCCCATATTTCTGCAAACTCCAGTCTTGTTTGAGTTTATGTAGAAGAGTTACATTCGTGTTTATTTCCAACTGAAATTGCTTGTCAATTGCTTCAATTCAAAGAACTTTGAGAACCAGCTACTAATGAGGTTAAAGAGACATTCAGGCCCTCTCATTAGATTTGTTTTTGATCAATGAAGCATCAAAACAATTACTGTAATATTGATTGGCTATTGTAGTTCTGAATTCTAAACATTACTTCTACTAAAAATGTTCTTATTCAGCCACTAAATTGTGGTGTGCAGTATGTTTTCATATGATAGGGATTCAATAAAAAAGACCCTGTTTTTTGAGTAATAATTGAGTTACAAATTATTTTTGAAGAAATACTTTTACTTTTGTACTTTAAGTACATTTGAGAGAATGAACTTTTATACTTTTACATGAGTTAAAAATTTTAGTCATACTTCAACTTTTACTTGAGTAGTTTTTTTACTAGATTACTAGTACTTTTACTTAAGTAAGGAACTCATGTACTTTTGCCACCTCTGTTTAAAGGTCATCTGCTAAACTTTAAATAATTGTAAACTGGACAATATTGTTTGTGAATTGCATTGTGTTTTTTTTTTTTTCAAAAAGAGGGAAATTTGCAATTAATCTTAAACCTTTGAGCAGTAGTGTGTATATATATTTAAAAGTCTACACTAATTGTTCAAATTCAAATTTAGCAGCTTCTCCTACAAGGTGAATATTCATGAAGCTAAAATCCTCTTCTTTTATAATTAAGAGTATGAGAAACACATCATAATGTGAGATTTTGGGGGAAAAAATATTAAATAAGAAATGTGATACTGTGCACATCAGGTGTCTGCGCTGCAGAGTGAGGGCTGCATTTATGCATCCATCGCTTCAGGACAGTCATTGAGTCATCCATCTGTTTCCACCACGATTAAAGGCCAGAGAATTTACTTTATTTTTCACTCATGGATCCCCGTCTGTGGCGGCGTCTGAGCTTCAGCGTTTCATTTCTACAGACTCTGGTTTACATGTTAAGGTGGTAGAATACAGCTAAAATACAAAAGATACAAACGCCATAGAAACCCAAAATGATTTATTGTTTTTAGATATTCTTAATCCAGTCCTAACCTGCGAGTTGGTTTGTTAATGCTTGAGTTTTGGACACTGACTCACGACTGGCCAGCACAGAACCCGCTGAATGTGGTAATAAGTTTTCTTCATGTTCTCATCATTGTTCAGGTGCAAAGCATCAGTAACTCGGGCCAAATAGGATCAAAGGCACTGAGGCAACTTCAACAAGTCATCCATCACCACACCAGCATCCACGATAATCCTAACTGTGTTACAGGAAGGTTTGTGATCAACAGAGGAGACTTCCATTAGAGCTCGACTGTATGAATTTGTGCCAGTTACATCCTAGTGCAAAATAAGACTAGTTACATCAGTAATACTAGTTAAGTGTTACATCAAGAATCTGATATGTGGATCAATTAAAAGCCTCAGCCAAAAGGAAAAAAAAGTAATTTGCAGCTCACGATTACAGATTTGCTTTCTTTGACACCAAACTGTCATAAAACAAAAACACTGGCACCTCTACCCTTTAATAAAGAAATGTACCACATAAACACTGACAGGAAACAGCAACAGGAAATGCTATTATAGAATGCTATCAGAAAATGCTGAGAGGAAAAGTTAGGAAAATAGAAAAGGACAACAGTAAGTGCTGTTAGAAAACAATTTTTAAAAATTCTACCAAGAAAAACTATTAGGGAATAGTAAAAGCTAAATGAAAAGCTTTTATGAAATGGTGAACACTATTAGAAAATGTTAACTAAAAAGCTGTCATGAACAAATATCAGGAAGTAGTAAAAGAAAACCCAACAAGAAAAGCTAATAGGAAACTTTATTAGGAAAGTTTTACAGAAAAGCAAATTTAAAAAAACAAAACAAAAGAAAGAAATAAAATGCTAACAGAAATGACTGACAGGCAATACTGAAAAAGGAAAAGCTAATAAAAAAGATGTTATCACGAATGGCTAATGGAAATGCTAAAAGCAAAATCACTCTGGGAAAAAAAAAATCAGGAAAAGCTAACAAAAAATGCTAACATGGATAAATACCAGAAAAAAACAATGACAGAAAATGCTAACAAGAAAAACTCAAAGAAAAAGCTAACAAAAAAGCTGGAAAGACAATGTAGTCAGGAACTGTTAATGCTAAAAGGTGAAAACAACAGGCATCAAAATCAGAAATAATTAACAAAAAAATGCTAAACATAAACGTTAATGAGAAATGCTGAGAAGAACCATTGACAGGAAATACTGACAGGAAAAGCTTATTAAAAAAACGCTATCAGGAAAAGCTAACAAAAGATACTAAGTGGAAATGCTAACAGGCTCTTGTGTTCTACAAGAGGACAACCATCAGTCTTCAACATGAAACAAACAAAGGGTTTAATTAAATTGAAGAACCGATTAGAATATATTAAACTACCATGAATCATAAATTATTATGACGCAAAAACTACAATAATTAGAGATAAATTAATGTGTCAGGTTGATGTCCTTTCGGCCACTGTTTCGTGTGTTCTGGTTATTTGTGTTGATTTGTTGGTTTGTGTCACGTGTCCTTTTCTTGCATATTTATATGGCGGCTCAGTCGAGGCTGATCGTGTCAGAATCAAGTTTGCTGCACTGCACATTTGCGTTAGCTTTACGGTCCCCGCGTAAGTAGTTTGCGCCTTGCGTTGTGTGTAAACGTTTGCGATCCTGTTGTTCTGATCAGTATGTTTTGCTCGCGTTCGGCTCTTACAGGTAGGTAGTTTGTCACTTGTTCCGCGCTTAGGTTCAGGCTGCACCGTTTGTCCAGAATGTCTGGTTTCTGCGCTTTAACCCTTTAGGTTCAGGTTTTTGTCCTTGAGTCTCAGTTCTGTGCGAGTGCGCTCAAATTTCAGGGTTGCCAGATGTTCTGGCTTCGGCGCTGTGGCGCATTCGGTTTAGGTTTTGCTAGTGTGTTTTAGTTCTGCACGTTAGCGTCTTTATTGTTTAGGTAAATCTAGGTGGAGTTCGTTTCTGAGTTCTTTTGTGTTTTGTTGTAATAAACTTATTTGTTATTGTTTCTATTTATTGTCATTGTTTTGGTTTCTCTCCCACCTCCAGTACTCGCAGCTACTGTAAGTAGCATTTACTTTTGCTACCTAGTGGCAGTTGTGACAGAATCAACTCCCACCTTTAGAGTACTGGGGGCAAGGTGTTTTCCTTTTTTGGTTTTGAGTTGGTGTGTTGCGCAGTCTCTTGTTTTTGTCTCCTGTGGTTGTTGTGGTGTGCGGTAAAGCTTAGTGTGCTGTTGGCGGCAAATTGTTCCTTGACCGCAAGGAAAAATTTATTTGGAGGGTAGGGTATAAATCATTTTGCGCAGAGCATGAGGACAGTGATTTCTCCCCCTCTGAGTATAACTATACTCTGTTAAATTCCCCTGATTTAATTACGGGAGACCAGGGTGGGTTCGGTAAAATCGGGTAGCTCTCGGTCTGCCATGGACCCTAATTTCCGTGTTTTTGTAATCTCCTGCCATTTCCATGTCCTCATCATGTGTCCAGACAAGCTTTTTTGTCCATGGTACACCTTGGAGCCACTCTCCCGAGCGGGTCTTTTAATGTAGAGTATGCCCCGATTGGGTCTTTTAGTGTAGCGTATGCCCCGAGCGGGTCCAGTGGTTTAGAGCTCCTTCTCGGAAGCAGTCAGCACACAGAGCTCCTTCTCAGTACCAGTCAGCGCACAGAGCACCTTCTCGGAACCAGTCAGCACACAGAGCTCCTTCTCTGAACCAGTCAGCACACAGAGCTCCTTCTCGGAACCAGTCAGCGCACAGAGCTCTTTTCAGAACCAGTCAGCGCCCAGAGCTCCCTCTTAGAGCCAGTCAGTGCACAGAGCTCCCTCTCAGAGCCAGTCAGCACCCAGAGCTCCCTCTCAGAGCCAGTCAGCACCCAGAGCTCCCTCTCAGAACCAGTCAGCGCCCAGAGCTCCCTCTCAGAGCCAGTCAGCGCCCAGAGCTCCCTCTCAGAGCCAGTCTTTATTCTCTGCACCCCCAGCACTATTTGCAAGTTGAAGGGTGAATTCCTGTAATCCCTGGTTGGGGCTTTTGTTGTGCTGGTGTCATTTATTTGTGGCCTATTATTTGTGTCCAGGAGGGGTTACAGAGGAGCAAACATCACAGCAAGGCGTTTGAGGGATAAAGTTTCCACAAGGCGCAAGGCTTAGTGGACTGGAAGTTCACTGCGGCTATCAAGCATGGCGAGGGTCAAAATCTATGTCGGCTGAGAACCTACCGCCATGGGAGGCGGGTTTACCTGTCGCCTCCTCTCAGCTCGTCCCTGTAACCTTCTCTCAGCTTGTCCCTGTCGCCTCCTCTCAGTTCGTCCCTGTCGCCTCCTCTCAGCTCGACCCTGTCCCCTGTCACAGCCCAGTAACAGGATGGACTTGTTCTCCGACATGATAATTAAGCTAGGTATTGTCACAAACGTGGGCTTTCGAATAAATTGGCCATTCGGCTTCGTATCTCACCCCAGGTCTTCCCAGGGTGGCCCGTGGGTTTAAATGTGAGATCGGTGTCTCAGTCTAGGCTGTGGGAGAACTTTGCTAGCCGGAAATGTTCAGTTTTTGTCTGCCTCAGGGGCCGGAACCTCCAGTTTTCATTGTTTTTCTTTATGTTTGGCTGCTTGCCGTTTAAAAGGGGGGGGGGGTACTGTCAGGTCGATGTCCTTTCGGCCACCGTTTCGTGTGTTCTGTTCGGTTTTGGTTATTTGTATTGATTTGTTTAACCTGTGTTTGTGTTACGTGTCCTGGCAGGCTGCACCGTTTGTTAGCGTTATCGTTTCAGGGTTGCCGGATTGTCTGGTTTCTGCGCTTTAACCCTTTAGGTTCAGGTTTTTGTCCTTGAGTCTAAGTTCTGCGCGGGTCCGCTCTAGTTTCAGAGTTGCCAGATGGTCTGGTTTCGGCGCGGTGGAGCATTTGGTTTAGGTTTTGCTAGTGTGTTTTAGTTCTGCACGGTAGCGTCTTTATTGTTTAGTTATATCTGGGTTTGTTTCTGAGTTCTTTTGTGTTTTGTTGTAATAAACTTATTTGTTATTATTTCCATTTATTGTCATTGTTTTGGTGTCTCTCCCACCTCCAGTACTCGCAGCTACTGTAAGTAGCATTTACTGCCCTGGGTCGGGTTGGCGCTTGCGCCACCTAGAGGCAGTTGTGACAATATGACGCAAAAACTTCAATAATTAGAGATAATTAAAGTCCAGAGCAGAGAGGCCAGGTCACTTTTAAATTAACTACTTAAATATTATAATCCTCCAAAAATAAATGAGCCACAATAATGTTTTTTGTGACTGAACGAATTTTCAGGAAGAATCAGCTTTAGGAGCTCCTGTAATTCTGGATGGTCATGAGGGTTCATTTCTGAGGACGCGGTAAGACCGATGACCTGCCATTGTCGACAATCTGATTGACTGGATTAAACTAGTTTTCTTAAGTGTCTCACAGAGCAGATGGACTATTGACTGCTGACAATTACAGACACGCTGATACAACAGACAGACCACAGATTAAGGGAAGAGCAAAT
Organism: Xyliphius kryptos; assembly: GCA_025769995.1. Classification (NCBI taxonomy): domain Eukaryota; kingdom Metazoa; phylum Chordata; class Actinopteri; order Siluriformes; family Aspredinidae; genus Xyliphius; species Xyliphius kryptos. The sequence goes on along the minus strand of JAOUQT010314321.1, from coordinate 8,428 downwards.
GGCTCGTGGACGTGTTGGTTAGATCCGGAGGCTCATAAGACTGAAGGCATTACTTGGTCACGGTCCTCCTCGGGATGATGAAAGAAAGTCTCAAACTTCAAGAGAAAGACATAGTTGAGCTGTCTGTTGCACCAAGGAAAACTCGAGGAAGGGAGATACGGGATATCCTGGACTGTAGGGTTCTTTAACTCCACATTAACCCATGTGTAGCACATGGCATCTCAGAAGATGTATTATCACCTTCTGTACATATTTGTACTGATTTAGACCAAAGGTGGCATCGAGGCAGAGCATTCTGGAGACTGGCCATAATGCTGGACATGCCATTATAAGAGATACTTCTTTAATTTTGGGGAAGATATCTTAATGCTGGTTATCAGGCACTTTGTGAACCACGTTTCAAGCTGTACATGACAAGCCATGGAAGATGTGTTCAATGTCATAAAAAAATTGGGAGGCTTGCAGGCCTCTTTAGCAGCTGGACACAGCCCGTTTATTTCTGGTCTCCCAATCTTCCAAACTCAATTACATAGTGTGAGTGCCAACCGCTCTGCCCAACACATTCTCCTACTCTTGACACACCGAGAGCAATACCACAGAAGAAATGCTACCACAGGCCTCCTGTAGCCATTGTTTCATGTGATATGTGGTAGCATTTCTTTTGCAGTATTGTTCTCGGTGTGCCAAGAAAGAGTGGGAGAACAGAATTGCCTTGACAATTCAACACAGTGGGCAGCACTTTGAGCACATCCTTTAGTGGGTAACTGTTGTCACATGACCTCCCTTCTGATTGAAAAAGTGAAGTTGAATCCAAAATGGCAGCTTTGCAGATGGTCGCCATGGGGGTCACCAGGACTCAAATGTTTTTCCCCTTCCAAAATCTAATATGCCACAAACGGTATGGTTATATCAACAACCAATTCCATTTTATCAAGTTTTGTTCATACTTATAGCCCACCCTTTAGTCAGCATATTGTTGAGTAGACTGTATAACTATGCTTCTGTGACAAAAAAAAAACAACTAATTGCACATCTCTACAGGTATCCCAATGTTGACAAATAAAGGCTACAATCATGTTGCGAAGTTCGAAAGCAACCGTTTTGTCGATGATATTTTTTCCAGAAATATGCGACTGGACTCTGTCGTGTGTATCCCTTGGTTTGGCATGGAAAAAGGTGGGGTGAGGCTTTGAGGTGCATATCCCATGGGTCGGGGACTTAGTCCTTTATACATATAGATGGCCACAAAGCTGCTTTACTGTGTCATGAGCCTGAATATCCAATGAGCAAGCTGAAGCTACAGTAGCAAGTCTTACATTTATGTTGTTTTTTAAGAAGAAACCTTGGTAGGACTGAGGCTTAGTGGGGGATCCATCCTCCTTGAGTGGCCAGGCAGCATCAATAGTGCTCTAAACCCTTGGCACAAACACCATGAAATTAATCTCTATTAATTTGTATGTAAACATGTATAATGCCTTGTCAATTCCACTGTATATACCACTAGCAACATTTTCCACACAATCATTGTATTACTGTACCTGTAATCACCGCTGGACCATTCAAGAATGAAGGGTCCCCTAGTTAGCGTAAATATTTTTCCTATACAACCCATGAAGCCAGCGTTCTTTTTGTAGTTTCTAAAAGGTTCCTCTTTGGCCCCAGTTGTTATCTTGTTGCTTCCTGATTTGGCACATGTCTCTTACAGCTCCATCTCATTCATGACAACATAGCATTTCAGTTGCACCACCCAAACTTCACTGCAGAAAGTGGCTGTGACAGCTTGTTTATTTGATGAAGCTGTTGCACAGCACTCTCTGATATGTGCAAAACAGTTTGCGTCTCTAACAGAAGGAATGCTTAGCGCTGCTCAAGCTGTCTTTTCAAATCACATAGATGGTGCACGCTGGTTTCTTCACTCGTCTCTCTGAAACCCACAGTAATTTTAAGTAAAAATAGAACTATTAGACAAATATTTCCTTTAATATCTACAGCATAACTGGTTTGGCTAATACTTTGATACCCCTTGTAGTTCATTCTGCCCTGCCCTGTTTCTAATATGTGGGCAACTTATGGCTAACGTGTAGATTTGTCTTTCAGATGACTTAAACTGTTATGGGACAATGTATGAATTTTAGTGGGCCACCACTGGATCATATACTTTACAATAGTACCAACAGAGGGAGCTATACACCGAAGTGCCATTAGGTGGAGTTTTGGAGTTTCTTTTACACTGTGAGAAAGCATTTCCTTGTTTTGTTTGCAGGTATTAATGACACTGGCCTTTCCCGTTATCCATGAAGTGGAGTGTAATGTTCAGATGAACCTATTCACTCCGGGGTTTGTTATTATTATAACTCAAGCATTACCATGACCATTATTTAATTTTTTTTGGGAATCATGGGAAGTCTCGCTAAAGGATTGAAGCCAGTATGGAGCCCTCAGGCCATATCGACTGAGAAACCATCATACGTCACATAAAAACCCCCGTCCCCCTCCCCTCCACGTTTCAGGAAACGCTACATGAAGTTATATCCACATTTCAAGCAGAAACTCAGGTTATCTTTTTTGTATTATAATGGAACTGAAATATTCTCTGCTTGTAATATTCATTATATATAAGTTCACTTCCTGTCTTATTCTGAATGTCACTAACGTTCAGAGCAGAATGAAATTACAACAGCAGGAGGTTATTATAGCATTAAAGTAAAACGTGGTCTGGTCCAGTGTTTTTTAAACTTTATTTTTTTTTTAAATTCTGTGGCACACCACATCTTAAAAAAATACTAAATGATATATTGTAGCTTAGGAGGCACATAACAAAAATATAATTTCTGAATTTGCTCACTTTGAAACCTGTGCCTGTTTAAATTAACACAAAGCTATTATTCTGGCAGGGATTTAAGAGAGACACACACAAAGCTCTTCCTCAACTGCTTTTAGTCTTTCGTTCTTATAGAGGTCATGTTTGAAAATGCTCTTATCACATAGATATGTTGTATAAAATAGGAGCAATGTTGAAATAGCTGTTCAGTGGCTCTCAAAATTATCCATACCCCTTGAACTTTTTCATATGTTGTCCCATTACAACCACAAACATAAATCTATTTCATTGGAATGGAATTTAATGTGAAAGACCAAGACAAAGTGGTATACAATTGTGAAGTGTAAATAGAATTATACATGATTTTCATAATCAAAAGTTTTTGGCCATTCTTCTTTGCAAAACAGCTCAAACTCGGTCAGATTAGATGGAGAATGTTTGTGAACAGCAGTTTTCAGATTTTGCCACACATTCTCCGATGGGTTTAGGTCTGGGCTTTGACCTGGTCATTCTAACACAGGAATATGTTTTGTTTGAAACAGGTTTTCTTCCAAGATTGCCCTGTTTTTGGCTCCATGCATTTTCCCATCAGCTCTGACCAACTTTTCTGTCCCTGCTGAAGATTTGCATGACTGGTAGTTGTCCTGTGGACAGATTCCCCTACCTGAGCTGTGCATCTCTCCATTACGTCCAGAGTCGCCATGGGCCTCTTGACTGAGTCTCTGATCAGTGCTCCCCTTGTTTAATTGCCTTGTCTTGGTAGGATTACAGTTCTGCAAAACTCTTTCCATTTCCATCTCGCCACTTTTCCCCAGGAACGCTTTGGGAAAAGAGGTGAGATGTTGGTCCAAAAGAACTGCAGCTCGGATAAGTTCTTCTAGGGTTGCACCAAATCTGGTTGATTCTCATTGGAGCTTCTCTCAAATACCCTCCCAAAAATGTGCAATAAGTGCAGGCTCATTCCAGCCTGACCTGGTTGCCAAAATTCTGATGGTGAGGGCGTATTTAGACGCAGACAGTCAGCCCTGCCGCAGCCTAATGAGTTGTTCACCACATGGCCGACCGGTGACAGGAATGTAGCTTTAAAAGTCTCCAAAAATGCTGTATATGATTGAGCCACCTTCCCCTGTGCCTCCCAGATAGCTGTTGCCCATTCACAAGCCCTTCCAGCCAGGCGTGAAATGACCTAGAGCGATCTTGTCCTGCTCATTAGCCATAGGTCGGCTATGAAAGTAAAGATCGCATTTGAGAAGGAAGGAAGCACCCTTAACAGGATTACATCCGAACCACTCCCGATCAGGAAGAAGTAATTGCAAAGAGGAGGATGTCTGTTCAGATGGGAAGAAGTTGTGGAAACTGAACCAGGTGAAAGAGCAGGCTGACCTGCCACAGCACATAGCGAACCGAGTTCCTGTTCCAGGCTGATGTAACCTCCCCCAGCCGGGTCTGTAGTTCCAATAGGACCGGTCCTTGTGCCAAGAGCGCACTACTGCTGAACTCATCCCTCTGTTGGTCCATAGGGATTGCAGATAAATATTTTATAGGCAAAGGTTTTCTTTTACGGTCGGGCACGTGAAAACACACCAAACAGTTGTTCTTGCTCAAAATAGTCTTTATAAGCGTGGGAACAACAGGTAGATTCTCGCTTATGACTGACTGAGCCGGGCTGAGCGATAGTAGGAGCGGGCGCGAGACAAGTAACTCCCAGAACATGAGAAATGAAGCGCAGAAGAGCGTAACATGCGGCGAGGAGCATTCACAACTGATAAACAAATAACCTTCGCGGCGAAGCGCTAGGCACGCTGGTATAAAAAGGGACAGAACCTGTAAGTGGTAAGCAGGTGCAACTTATCCTAGTAAGCAGGGGAATGAGATCGTCTTCAAATACGCTGTGAGGAATCTGTGGACAGTCAGAGTAAATTATCCCGGCTAACATTGTTTATTTTCATCTGGCCCACTTGCCACATGAATTGATGGAAAATGGGTAAATTTCCCCCAGTTCTGGGATGTTTCCATGTGGTTTGAGTGTTATCAATCTGAAAATTGGGGGTTCAAACCCCATATGGGACTTTTGCAAAACCCTGCGCTCCCATTGTTCAAGGGGTATCCATGTGGCTTTCACATAGGTATGTCTTCGAGATGTGTTAAGGAGCATGTGGGTGTGAGGATGATCTTTGTTTTTCCTATCCAAATCCAAGGAATAGGGTTTAAAAGACTTTAATTTAGCCACACCCCACGGTCTTCAGAGTTTGTATATACATAGATGGTGGAGAACAAGCCAAGAATGTAAAGCGGAAGCACAAATGACCCAAAGATCACACATGATCAAAAAAGTGGAGAAAATTGATTAACTGTAAAAGAAGCATCCGCTCACTGCGTTATTTGTAGCGCTCACTTCGTGCCAGACGTCTAACACAACTATGGGTTGTGGAAAGCTGTACTATCACAATAGCTGGGACAAGTACACGCTTTATTACAGACAGTATTAACACTTAAACCACTGCCATTCGGCCGATGGAACTTGACAAAGGTCCCGCTCTTGTCCCATTGGAATTCGCTCTTAAAGAGATAAAAAAGTTGACTCGGAAAGAAGTTGAGGAGAGGTGTTTAAGAGCCCACTTCCTACCAGCCAGAATTCCCAGTTCTGATGACTAGCTCAGGTTGTGCTTTGCTGCTTTCTGGTGGTCTCTTCTGCCATTGGCTGAATGTTGTTATAAAAGACAGCGGCCCCCCACAGTCACTGCAAATTCATCTTCGTCATCCATTTGAAAAATATCTTATGAATCTGATGAACCAAAAGCTTGTCTATGCTTTCACATAGGTATGTCTTCTAAATATGTTTTTTTTTTTTGAGAATTTTAATTCATGGACCACTTCTGGCTCATATGTAGCTCCATGACATCTACAGTAAGAATCCGGCTACAACAGATAGCGTTTCCACTTCAGCCATATGCACTCGAAGCACCATCTCAACAGCCAGGATGAACACAGACTGTCATCGCTGCAGAACCGCCACCACTCCCATTTTATTTACACTCCAAACACTTAAATTAGGAGGCCATTTCTGAGCAAAATTGGCCTGCTACCGTAACAGTTTCTCCCCATAAACTCTCTCCTACTGACCCTAATAGTTAGATATAGCAATCCATTAAAACGGTGCTTCAAATCTAACACTTCTTACATTTTTCATCTCTATCCCTGAGGATGCTCTGCAGTCACTTAACGCCTCATGACTGTAAATGATTTGGCATTGTATAAACCGCGCAACTTACACACTGCTTTAAAGTCATAGCTCTCCTTCTTTAAATTAGACACATAAGGACAATTATGATGAAGTGGCTCTGTTGTACATCTGCACAATATACTGGACCTCGTTCTCTCTTCTTCCACCGCTGCACCAGTCAGCGTACTCATTTTACTCATTACTCTTCATTACTGTGAACTCACTCTGACTGTATTACACTACCTGTTTACCTGCTGTGCTGTTTTGCTATTTTCGGATGTGGCAGAGCTGTAGCATGGCCGCTACTGCATGTGAGCAAAGTGTGGTCCTTATCTGAGAACATTTTAATCGTCCACATGTCCCCGAACATATCTGGTTCACGTTTGGCAGACGTGGTACTGCTATCCATATGCTGTCTGGGTTCTTATCCAAACCAAATCACCAAATATCTCCGATTGGGAACGTTTGACTCATTTAGTCCTCCTGCAAATCCACAGATTTCGAGATCTATAGTATCTGAGATATAAATGATGCGTTACTTGAGCAGCACTCAGTCTCCCGAGGAGAACCACAGCCGCAGGGCCGACTTAGCACACTGAATTTCAAAACTGAATGTTCTCCACAGAAGCTCCAGTGTCTCCTAGAACATATTACTTATGCATAAAACATTCTCGCAACCTCTGGTGACATACTCTATACCAGTTTTGAGACAGCCAGTGCTTTAAATAAAAAAACTTTTTTTTTTAAAGGATGATTAAGATGTGTTTTTTTAAATGCTCAGACACATATCGAAGGGTCCGGAAACTATTTGAAGACACAGGACGTAATGAACACCCTGGATCAATACTACCTACAGTGTGTGTGTGTGTGTGTGTGTGTATATATACACGGAGTTCCCATGGCCTTTCCAAATGATGAAATATTGTTTAAATGACACTTCTTATTTTTTCGGTCAGGCAGCAGAGATACAGGGAGGCTGTGTCTGAATTTGGAGCCTGTATCCTCTGGCAGTGGTTCACTTAAACCAAGCCTGTCCTGTACATGTGCCAGGTTTTGATTGAAGTGAGAATTCAATTTCTGGAATGATTTATTTATAAGACTGTGCTCCATCCTGCAAGCTTGATCATCCCCAGATTTGTGCCAGGGGCAAACTTATTGTGCTTCAGGACCTGTAAAATGGGCAAATGTGCCAGACTTGGACTTGACCTGATGTTCTTCCTTGAATACTTAAGAAAAAAAAAAAAAAGAAAAGTTGGACTTGTTTCCTGTCTGCAGTGTCCTTGAGCAGTATTGTGCCGGAAGCTGGTCCTGGATGTTTGCTGCTTTAGAGGAAGATCACAAGGAAGGGCTTAGATTTCTTTAAAGACTAAGCATCACCTAACATGCTGCCTTTTATGTATTTTACAGTTTTATAAGTTCCTAACGTGATTATCGATGGTTAGAAGTTTTTCCTCCTCAAATTCATGGAATGGGGGTTTAAAAGACATTTATTTAGCCACTCCCCACAGTCTTCAGAGTTTGTATATACAATACGTCATACATGACGTAGATAGTGAACAAGAAGCCAAGATAAACTGAATGTGCAACTTTAAAATTAAGCAACTGTTCACTACGTTATTTGTAGGGCTAAATTCGTGCCAGTCGATTAACACAAGTATGGGATGTGGAAAGCGGAACGCACACAACAACTGGGATGGAAACAAGCTTTATTACAGACATTATCAACCCTTAAACTGCTGCCGTTCCGCCAAAAGTCACCAAAAGTCCCGCTCCTGTCCCATGGTGTTCTCTCTTCCTGCCGTAATCACATAATTTTCCAATAATATTGACATGTAAAGAAGTTAACAAAAGGTGGTTAAAAACCCACTTCCTACCAGAATTCCCAGTTATGATGACGGCTCAGGTTTTGCTTTGCTGCCCTCTGGTGGTCTCTTCTGCCACTGCCTGAATGTTGGTATTAAGGACAGCGCCCCACACAATGACTGCAGATTCATTCTCTTTATCAATTTGAAAAATATCTTCTGAATCTGAATCAACCAGAGTTGAAAAAATTCACTTTCCAAGTCAGCCATTGCTGGTCCCTGTATTTCCACAGGGATGTCAGCCTGTGACTTTCTGGAAATTCGATCTTTGACTTTCCTATAAACTTACTTGAACTTAAACTAAACTAAACATATATTTTAAAACTTTATATTCACGTTTACATTTAGAAGCTTAAATAATGTGACATATTCAGGGTGGTCCATTAGGTGGCGCTTAGCCTTTAAGCCTATGATAATAAAAGAAGATCTTTTTATGTAAAGCAGTGGTTCTCAACCTTTTCTACCTTACGGCCCACCTGTTTACAACTTGAAAGCATCGAGGCCCCCTAAAAAAACAAAACT
>JAOUQT010314305.1:0-14703 GCA_025769995.1 Xyliphius kryptos | reverse complement strand
GTGTGTGTGTGTGGATGTGTGAGTGAGTGTGTACCCAGCGATAGATTGGCGCCCTGTCCTGGGTGTATCTGCCCAGCGGCCAAAACATTCTCCCCTGGATGGGCATGGGGAACCCCCCCGCGACCCTCATAAAGGAATAAGTGGAAGATAATGAATGAAAGAATGAACTTTTGCCCATCTTGAACATTTGCTGGAGTTTAGTGCTAACAGAAAACCTTCTTTGGCTGGAAATATACTTGTGACCACTTACTTTGAAAAAATCCTTTTAAAAAGAAGAGACATACAGAGATACTTAACAAGTAGGCAATGAAGGTTAAGAGTCTTGCTCAAGGACCAACAGTGGTAACTTCAGAGGACCTGGGATTTGAACCCACAACCTTCTGATTGCTAGCCCAACACCCTAACCACTGAGGTACCACACCACAATTTTTAAATTTAAAAATGTTTAAATGTGAATTCTTATTAATGGATAGGAATCATTTTAGGGTCTACCCGATTTCCAGAAACAACTCAATCTATGTTTGACAAAATAAATTCTGCACATACATTAGTCAATTTCTATTTTGTGCAAGCTATGTAAACACTGCTACTAATGAGTCAGTGGGATTCACTGAAAAAGAATTTATTACCATGCAGTATAGTGACAATACTTTTTGGCACTGACCTACTGGAATAAACTGATAAAAGTGCTGATGCTTTGAAAGTTTCCTGAGATAGAAAAGAGCTCCAGGAAATGTTTATTATTAAATAGCCGGGCAGGTGAAAAGACTGCACTGAGGAGACATAGTGTCTCAGTTATTATTTATTTATCACAGCGTGATATTGTAAAGCTTTTATTTCAGTAATGTACAATGATGAGAAAATATATATTTGTGTTGTTGACTAGGCTCTTCGCCAGAATTGTGATCCACTAAAATGTGTCATAGTGCTGGATGTGATGAAAATGACTTACACTACAGCTGGTACATCTCCATTGGTCCTGGCAAATAGAATCACATTTGAAGAAAAAAAAAAAAACCTTGCTGGTCTTTGCTGCCAAACATCTCAATTTCATCAGTTTTAAATTGAGTTTTTCAAACTCAGTGTGTTGTTATCTCATTTGTAAGTTGCGTTGAATAAAAGTGTCTGCTAAATGACTAAATGTAATGTAAATGCAAAGCGACAACAAAACATAAACTGCATAAACCCATAGAACTCAAAGAAAAATACAACTACTAATTTAATTATTTTATTCATTCAACATCTTCAGCGTAATACTCTTGGGTCACAGTGGGATTCCTCATGCCCATCCAGACAAGAACGTTTCGTCCAGGACAGGGCGCCAATTTATCGCTGGCAAAGATAAAACTTCATACTTGTATACTTTTTTATTGTTTTATTCTTATGTTCACCATAACACTTTTATACTGGTATGTTTTTTTATCTTTAGTAAATAGTAAAGCATTAGATGCATTAACCTGTTAACACACACTGGAGACCAGGCATTACTTTTTAAAGGTTGAATTATTTCTGTCAATTAAAAACTGATCAAGTAAACATATTATGTTTAGGATCACCCAAACTTGCATTTTAAGATAAATTAGATAGGGTCCATTTCATTGGCCTGAATTCATTTTTATGGATTTCATAACCTCTTTCAACCTCCCAGACATGGTTTCAATGTCAGGTCAGTCTAGGGTGTGTGGAGAGGACATTGCATTTGTTTTCCAAACCCAGCCTCTATAAAAGCATAAAATTAAAGAGTTTATATTTCGTTCTTTGCCAGGTATTTGAGGTCCATCAAATAAAAAAAAAAAATAAAAAAACAAGCGTTTCTCCGTACTTTGAAGTAAATAACTCTTGATCCTATGTTCTGTTGAGTTGGAGTCAGGTGATAATAATAGTTAATAGTTTCTCATTAAGCCCTAACTGCTGAGACAAAGCTACCACTACACTGACATTGGAAAGGTCTATACCTTAATTACAAAGGGCTTCTCTGGATATGAGAGTTGGAGGATCATAAACATCAGCCACAGCCTAAATTTCTTAGAGGTCTGCTGGGCTTCAGTAGAAAAGGGCAACAGCCTTAGGGTCCTGCAGGCAAGAACCTCAAAAGGTGTGGCAGCAATATTAAAGGACAAAACCTTTAACAAAATAAAAGAGTTAATGCTTACTCTGATTTTTTCAAAACAAAACAAAAGCTGTACATTTTTATTTTTCATGTGGCCAATGTGTGATCCTCAACTAAGGACATTGTCACATTTCTTGATAGAGTGGTGTTTTTTTCTTGGAAAACAATGCTTTTTAAAGGTTCTCTTAAGGCCATGTAGGTATTTTCATCATGTTAGCATGATGGTTTCTCAAATAATGTCAGTGTTAATTTTACATTTTTAAATTTAGTTTCCCTCTAACCCAACATTTTTAAGAATCTCAGCTATTTAATAAACAGAAAGCAAAGAGAAAACAGATTTCCCCCTTTTGTTCCTGCATTACAAGCAACAAGATAAGTTGCAAAAATTGGGCAGTCACTGTTTATCCTGTGAAAGACATTCAGTTGTTAATTTGATGTGATTAGCATGTTCAGCATCACTTTTGATAAAAGTTTTTGCTAATTTTTTATAATGATAATACAAGAATTAAAATAAAAGGTGGTGTGAAATAACAATTTTAAATGTTGAAATAAACCTCACCACTGAAGAAACCCATATATGTTTCCATATTAACATCCAAAACCTCACTTGCCTAATTTCTCTTGCAGCAGCTGCCAGTCCAGACTGGTGACAGAAGCTCCATATGTCCAGCACTGGCTAGATTTCAGTTAAACTCCTGCAGGAGTCTTGCACTTCAAAGTAGTGTTTGGAACAGCCAGCAGCAGGAGGACAACACCAGACATCCACTTCCATAACATAATTTACTGACATGGATAGACTATATTGTAATACTATCTGTTTTACCCTAAAAAATATTACAAAATTAACATTTTGAGGAAACTCCACAAACTCTGGCAGTGTGCATGTGTGTACATTAGTGTTTGTATATGTGTGAGTTTTTGCTGACGCAGGAATAAGGTGTATGTGCGTCAGAAAGCCTTTCCATGTGTTGAAGAAGTAAAATGTGCAATTTACAAATAAAAATCACTGCAACCCAAATGAAATCGCTCGGGTGAAACAACCACACTGTGCCTGATTGTCTCCTTTTTTTTTTTTAGTGTAAACACAGTGGGCTTTATTATCTCTTCTCTTGAAGAGAAATGTTACCAAAATTGGCTCAAAATAATACCATACTGTGAAGTTAGTTATGTTGTGCTTTATGCATTGTTTATTAGATTGCCAGTGGAATTAATACCAATCAACATGAGTGTCTATGTCTAGAAAATTATGGCAAAGATACATAGTATATAAAACTGTACTGTCTCAATGGATAATGTTTACAATACACAAGGCTCGGGATTTAATTGAACTATATCCTAAAACATAACTGAGCTGAATTTATTCATATTAGACAAACAGCAATTACTTGCAGTGAAATATCTCATTAAGCAAGTTCCAATATGGCCCTTGCAGAACACAGCACTCAAGTATATTAATAATTAATAAATCAAATACAACTTGTTATATATATTATAATAAAAAACAATCTAATCATTGGTTATCATCTGTTTATTCCACACATTTGGAGCTAAAATAATTGTTTTTTTATATGAAGCTATTGATTTTTTATAATTTCATATGTGTTTTTGTGTTTTCATATGATACTAAACCATCTCAGTAAACTGCAATGTGCAAAAATTTTCCATTACCAACTTACAAGTAATGGTAGCAGCAGGAGAGCTGTTTTGTGCTGCTCTGGCTTTTGCTTTAGAAAATAAATTGCTTCCATTTCAAGAATAACACACTCATAGACAGAAACACATATACAATTACACACAAACACTAGAGGGCATAATAAATGGTGCCTTAGTCAACTCACTGAATGTGAGATGCATGTGCTGAAGTGGACATGCTAAATCATTTAAGCTGTGATTAAATAAAATCTAAAAATTTTCAGGTTTGTTTTACCACACGGTAGCAATGTACCTATTTCACATCTATTCACTCTGACGAATTTGGCGCATTAGCAATATCATTTCATATCACTATGGATAGTATGAGCACAGGATCATAATGTGAGTAAGCAAAATATTATACAATTTTGAGGCTTAGCAGTGTTTTTATACTTTAAAATGGACGATAGAAGAGGTAATGTCGTTTTTTGGAGATTTGGTGTGTCATAAATAATACAGAAGGTAAAATTATGCATTGGAAATCATTTTCATATACATACTGGGTGCTGATTATACATTCAATTGATGTCTGCCAAAACTTACAGTAATGATCATTTTGCATTGCAGACACACATGCAGTCTAAATTTAGACTTGAAAGCTTAAAAGATTAACATTTGCATGAAAATCAGCATAGCAAAAAAGGTGCTAGCCCTCATACACACCAGTAAAGAAATGTGGAAAAACATAAAGACTAACAATTTATGCAACTCATATGAATTAGATGGTAGAGAATTCAGTTCATATTTGCTTCTACGCGAACTTGTATCTGTTCTCACAGCTTGCCTTCTGTTTTCCAGTAGGCCTTTATTTAACTCCCCACTGGAGAACCTAACCATTTTGGATCAACCTCTGCCGGGCGTGAAACCGAAAAGAAATCGACTATGGGTCAGCTGTTGTCCGCCTACCTGCGAAATTTATAACAGTTGTTCACTGGCTTTTCTTTGGCCTACCACATAAATCACATACTCTCCAGTGCTTCAATGTGATCAGAAGACTTGCAGTCACAGGCCCGCCCAGCCACCTGCGGTGCGCTCATTGCCGAAATGGATTCCTATTCCTTTCGCGTCAGGTGTATGAGATAAAAGCCTGCAAAAAAAGCTCTCGCTCAGTAGTCACTTTCTCATGCCGCCGAAGAAGCTGCTCCGCCATTGTGTTAAGATTGCCATCATGCATAGCAACGTCATAGAGCAATGGGACTCCGATTACCGAAGTCCCAGCAGCAAGTTGGGTCTGGAAAGCCATCAGAGCCTGGCCACGCTCATCTCGAGTCCGTGTTCAGGGAGCCTGTCCGTCTCGGACAACAAGGTTCCTCTACCTCTATCTCAGGCCACACCCAGTTTCTCTGTGCATGTGGTGCTGTTCAAGGTGTGTGAGCAAGCTGCTGCTTGTCCCTGGCCAATACAGATGAACCCAGCTTATTAGGAGAGTGATGTATACAAAGGTAAGCTGTTAGGGCCCCCACCAGGCCCAAAGAAATGGCATTCCCACTGGAATTTTATTCACATTGTTCCAAACCTGGATCCCTCACTGGTGCTTGAGACAGGACTCTGCGCTCTTCTTTGAGCCTATGGAGAGTTTCAGCTCAAAGCTACCGTCAGATAAGACATTGCTTTACTGGTTTTAAACTCTGTTAAGCATGTCAGTGATCTGTTTGCTTTCTCGGTTCAACCCTTGTCCATGCAATTCTCCCTGATCAGGGAAAGCGCGGCCTTTGTGCCAAGAAACTTTCCAATCTCCACATGTGAGATATTGGAGCTGCAGGTGTTCCACCCATACCCCAAGTCAAGGATCAGAGATCACACTCACTCTGTCCAGTGCAAAGTCCCTATGTGTACCTAAACAGAACTGCAGCATTCTGGAAGCGTAACCAACCCTTTATTTCCTGGGCCCCTCCACAACTGGAAGTTTAACTCGAAACAGAGGCCGTGACGACAGCGTATAGTACACTGTTAAAAGGTTGCCAGTTCTAATCGGCATTCTAATTAATTTCAGGTGACTACCTCTTGAAGCTAATTGAGAGAATGCCAAGAGTGTGCAAAGCAGTAATCAGAGCAAAGGGTGGCTAATTTGAAGTCACTAGAATTTAAAACATGTTTTCAGTTATTTCACCTTTTTTTGTTAAGTACATAACTTCACGTGTTCATTCATAGTTTTGATGCCTTCAGTGAGTATCTACAATGTAAATAGTCGTTAAAAAACAAAACAAAAATGCATTGAATGAGAAGGTGTGTCCAAACCTTTTGCCTGTTCTGTATATTAAAACACTTCTTACCCAGGGGTCCCAATAATGCACTGTAGTTAATGGAGCAAGAAGATAGTGAGTTAAAACTTTTGACTGGTAATGTATATATTGTAGACACATTCACACACATATACACAACTCTGGACAATTCACTTGACTCAAATGTATTTTAGACTGGTTAGAAAAAAGCTCTCCATTGAAAACTTAGCCATGGACATCTAACCCAGGACCTCTTTGCTGAGAACCAAAAGTGCTTTAATATATTTACTCAATACTTTGAGTAAGACCCTTTGGCAGCTAGAACTGTACATCTGAAAGTCTTTTCAAATACATTTCTGCAAGATCTACACACATGGATATGAGAAGCTTATTCTGTTTTTTCTAATACATATTTGAAGAACTGTCAGGGTTGATGGAAAACATGAACTAGCATCTTCAAATATCTTGAATCTTGACAGATGTTTAAAATAGACAAGGTTTTAACTGTGAAAAAATCCCTTTAAAGTTCTTGTGTTTAGTTGCTTATAAGCGTCAGATCACTATGATGTTGAAAAGTGAACTGCTACAGAAATTTATATATATTCCTAAGTTAATTTGAGCCCAATGTTTCATGATAAGCAGGGTATGACCCAAAGTAAAATGCAGACTTGTTCTGCCCAAATAGTTACATAATTACATAGTCTCAGTAGACCAGAGAATATTTTGTATATGTTGTCAAAATTCCTAACATATTACTTAGCAAATTCCTGCTGACATAAATCATTATCTTAACAAAATCTTTTGTTTTGTTCTTCTGCCACAACTACCTGATATGAAGATCTGAGAAAGTTCCTTTTTTCCTTGTTCAAGACTTCTAGAGCTCTTGTCGACTGATAAATGGACTGTTTCTTACCAGCCTGACTTGAAGTTATTGTTCAAAAGAGTATTATAAAAAACCAAGAACTGGCATTACTGTTATGAAAAGAAAGCACACTCTTTTTTATCAATCAAGGAATGATACATTAAGCAGGAGGCCAATCAGATTGTTATTCAACACGTGGTGAAAAGGGCAGAAGACTATAGTTTAAACCTGACAGTGGCATACGCAGGTAATTTCCCATTAGATTTAACTCTTAGTGGATACAGGGGCAAGAAACAGTTAAATGACATCAACTGCTGTAATCTTTATGTCATCAACAACAAGCAAAAGGGCCCTAAGAAGGCTACACAAAAATGGAGCATCCTACATTTACATTTACACATTTAGCAGACGCTTATATCCAAGGCGACTTACAAATGAGAGAACAGAAAAAGTAAAATGAAACTGAATGCCATCAGTATAGCAATGGTAAGAAAAACCATGTGACTTAATGAAAGTGCCCAGCGATGACATGTATAATGAAAAGAGGTGGGGTCTGCGTACTGAGCCCTGTGGTACTCCATGAACTACTTGGTGAGAGTAAGAAACATCCCTGTCCCAAAACACTTGCAAAGTCCAGCCTGATAGGAGCAGAATCATTCAAGTGTTATGCCAGAAAAGCCTAGATTGAAAAGAGTAAACAGTAGAATCTGATGATTTACTGAATCAAAAGCAGTGGAAAGGTCCAGCAGGATGAGGACAGAAGTTGCTAATAAGGCTACAGATACAAACAAAACAATTACAAGTTGAGAACACCATATAAGTTGGCAAAGTTAAAGTGATTATATAAAAAAAGGTAACTAATGAACAAGTTTTACAAGATGAACAAGAAAAATTGTTATAAGGCTAACATTTGAAAATGACAGACAGGCTAGTTGGCTTTTGTGAGCTGTCGTGATAGAGAAGAGATGTGAATAAAAGGAAAACTTATATCACTTTTATATAATGTCTTTTGAACTAATAAACTTGCCACATTGGAACAATTCAAGGAACAAGTGCTGTCCCTAAAAAAACGGTATGTGTGTGATGTATGAAAATACTGTGTTAAGGTTTCACATTGTGTCTGAAGCTGTCCATTGATCCAAAAATGTCACACTGTTCAACAGGCCAGTACCAACTAATCTAAACTAAAGTCACTTGGCTCAAAAGTTACTTTGGTTTGGCATCGTACTATTGGCTATTAGTAAAGACTTTGATCATCTGCACAAACTCACTATTAAGAATGTGAACTTCCATTGGGAAAAGGAACAGAACACCACTTTCAATTTGCTGTGTTCCACTGTCATTTCTGCAAGCTTTCTGGCCCTCCCTTGTGCCAGGGATATGTTTGTTGTCAATGTGGATGTAAGCCATTATGGACTATGTGAGGTTTTGTTGCAACTGCAAGATGAACATAATTATTGTGTGACACAGCATGAGCCGATAGTGTTGGTAGCAGGACTTAACATTTTTTTTCTTTATTTGTAGAACATGGACTTTACAATGTTCAGAGACAACTCATCACTTATGTGGCTTTTTTCACTTCCAAGATCCCAAGGGCTAGCTTGATTAGTGGCTTACCACCCTCCTCATTTAGAACTTCTCCACTGAGCATTATACATTTAGACCACACACTTATACTCACACTTTGCATGGCTATGCCACAACCAACTCTTAAGTACTGCAAAAAGGCTAAAATAGTCCAGGCTAAATCTCATAGACACGACCATTTTTTTTCTGCCTCAGCCAGCCAGACTAATGCATGTACAGTTCCCTTCAACACTGTCTTGTGTGGCATCAACATTGGTAGCATTGTTCATATTTTTTTAGTTAAATATTAATAGAAAAAAAAATAACTGTACGGTACTCACCTTCTCATTCAATGCGTTTTTTTTTTTTGTTTTGTTATGTTTTTCCCCCCCCCCACATCTGTAGACTCACAAAACAGAGGTTCTGGACAGCAGGATAACATAAACAAAGACGTGCCACACAAATGGGGGGAAAAAGAACTAAATACAAGAACCCTATCATGTGCACACAAACAGAACATATGAAAACAGACAGTTAATTGACAAAACAGTAAATAAACACAAAGTTAATTCAATTAATTCTCGCGTTATTGTTAATAGGTTTAGTAAAGGAGTCATCCGAATCAATAATAACACCCAGATTATTTACAGATGAACTGGGTCTGATTAAGAAGTCATCAATGTTTAACACAGTAGAAGAGGCTTTTAAATTTTCTCCTTAGGACCTGACTATGAGTACGTCAGTTTTATTAGAATTTAGGAGTAGGAAGTACTTCGACATCCACATTTTAATTTCTTTTATGCAGCTCACTGATTGACTGAACATCATTGAGTTTAGCCAAAATGTACAACTGTGTATCATTTGCATAAGAGTGGAAGCCAGTTCTATGCTTATGAATAATTGATTCCAGTGGAAACATATAAAGGGCAAATAGGAGTGGTCCCAGAATTAACTCTTGTGGAACCCAATAGTTTACTTTTGCAAGGTCAGAACATTTATTGTTTACACAATTGTCAACTGATATTGCTCTGTAGTGTCAAATGCTGCACTAAGATCTAATAAGACAAGGAAAGAGATCTGGTTATTTTTAGAGACCAATAATAAATCATTAAGTATATTTATTAATGCTGTCTTTGTGCTATGGTGAGACCTAAAACTTGACTGATAAACATTAATAAATTAATTCATTCATTCATTATCTTCCGCTTATTCCTTTATGAGTGTCGCGGGGAGTTGGGCGCTGGGCAAATACACCCAGGACCGGGCGCCAATCCATCGCTGGGTACACACTCACACACACAGCCACACACTCATACACACACTCTACAGGGCAATTTAGAGCATTCAATTTACCTTGAATCCATGTTTTTGTGATGTGAGAGGAAACCAGAGAACCCGGAGGAAACCCACGCTGACACCGGAACATGGAAACTCCACCCAGATTGGGATTTGAACTGGGATTCCCCAGCGCTAAGAGGCGAACGAGCTAACCACTAAGCCACCATGCCGCCACTGTTAAACTTCATAAATGTTATTAGATAGAAAATGGTGATTCAGTTGGTTGAACATAATGTTTTTCTAAGATTTTAGAGACAAAAGGATATTGACCTGTAGTTAAACAAAATTAGAGGATCCAAGTTAGGTTTTTAAAGTAGTGGTTTAATGATTGCGTATTTTAGGTTTTTGGGGACATTACTTATTTGAGAGATGAATTTATAATATTTAATAAAGGTTCTGTAATAGGGCGGCGCAGTGCCTTAGTGGTTAGCACGTTTGTCTCTCAGCACTGGGGTTTTACGGTTCGGTAATATATGAGAGGAGGTCTTTAAGCAGATTTGTAGGTATTGAGTTTAACAAACAGGATTTTTTTTTTAATTTGAGTAAATAATGATTCAAGCTATTTTTTTTTTAGATATGTGGTTAAAGGTATTTACGCTTGTACTATATTATTGTCTTTAACATTATTTTTTTCAGTAACTGTTGAGTGTTGGTCACTGATTACACTGCACAATGCATTACATGATTTAAGCCTTATGCTTTTAATTTTATTCGTAAAGAAATTCATAAAGTCATTGCAGCTGAACTGAAGAATGAACCTGTGAATCCAACTAAGCAGCACTGAGTTTGTTTGGCGATGGTAATTTAAAAAAAAAAACTTTGTTTTTGTAGTTCTCTATTAGTTCAGAATAATATTTAGTCTTAGCTGCATTAAGCACATGTTTATACTCAGTCCTACTGTCCTTCCATGCAATAATAAATACTTCTAATTTAGTTTTTCTGCATTTAATCTTCATGGTTCTAGTGGTTTGCTTTAGGAAGTGTGTTTGATCGTTGTACCATGAAATGAGTCTTTTACCTTTAATTCTTTTTAGTTTAAGTGGAGCTACGCTGTACAAAGTCATAGCAAGGTGATTTTTAAGGTAAATCAGTTGTGTTCTTAAGTTGTTCTGGTCTTGATGCTGGTTTAATGTTTAATTCAGGTAAATGTTGTATGTATGATGCAGCAGTAGAGGGAATAATCGTGCGGCTAGTATTTTTTTGTGGTTTATTGATTAGATAAATATTAATTTCTAAGTCACAGGTTATTAGATAATGGTCGTTTCTCGTTAAGCTCTCGAAGGAGGCAGACGCTTCTCTCCCCTCTCTTTGTGTGTTTTCCTGCTGTAGGTCTATGTCTCGTGTTCTGTGCTGGTTTCCCTGGAACAATTACTCAAACAAAAATGGAACTAATCAATTGGTCTTTAAATGCTATTGACACCATCTACTTGATGAGAAGATGAGGTTAGGGGGAGCCAGAGTGTCCAGATGGAACGGTTGTGGCTGGATATACGATGGACGCATGGAGGAAGTGGAGAGTCGTATGCCTTTCTCCCCTTTCTATTGAGAACATCAAAAATGTTTATCTGTTTGGATTTATGATCACGTGTGCTCTGCTAATTGAATTGGGCATTGCACTGGTGTATTGGAAAATTAGAGAAGTTGGTTCAGTTGTCAACCAGCCCCAGAAACTGCCCAGCTTGCTTGATGGACTGGCGAGACTGGTTAATACTCAGACTGCGAATTTATCGCGAAATACGGATTTAATCTTGGAGAATCTCATAGCTCTTCGGTCAAGACTGGATGAATTGGAATTAAAGTACGCAAAACACGGGGACAGAAGTCTGGAAAATTACCAGATTCATCTCCGTAGGGACCAAGTTTAATCTGTTGTTTTGACAACCCCTATCTTTAGACGGACTGACCTTGGACTGTGGGCAGCCACTGGAGAGTGAAAACAAATCCTTCAAAGTGACTGTCGTCACAGAAACCTGCTGCTTATGACAATGAAGTGCTTATTTTGGGTATGAGAGCTTCAAAGCGTTTTGTTTTAAACTTTTTATTCAGTGTTATATCTAGATTTTTTTTATAGATCGTGGCTACACCACCTTCACGTCCACTAAGATGGGGTTTATGAATATAACTATAGCCAGGTGGAGAAGCTTCATTTAATTCATTAAATTTAATAAAGTATTCCAGGTTTCTGTGAGGCAGAGGGCTTTTAGGAAGTTATCAGTAATTAATTCTAGAACTAAAGCTGATTTTGATAAGAGTGACCCAAGTTTCAACCTTAAAGTGTTACTTTCATTACTAGTGTTAGTAATGATATTAATGAGATTTAATGTGTGAGTGAATGTTCCATGTTCTGAACACTGTGCTGACAGACACAGCAAACCCTCTTGCCACAGCTCGCATTCATGTGCCTTCCTGAATAAGCTGCCCTACCTGAGCAACTTCTGTGGATTATAGGCACAAATGCAAAAGTGACCAAAACATCAGCCAGAAAGGATGAGAACAGAGAAAAGGTGTGTGGTCACCACCTGCAGAAGCACTCCTTTATAGGGGGGGTCTTGCCTCTCATTTCTACCTGTTGTCTGTTCCATTTGCACAACAGCAAGTGAAATTGATTCACAGTGTTGCTTCGTAACTGGACAGGTTGGTTTCACAGAAGTGTGGTTGACTTGGAGTTACATTGTGCTGTTTAAGTGTTCTCTTTATCATTTTTTATTTTTATTTTTTGGAGTAGTGTATATTCATTCTTATTTTCAGCCACTTTTAAATAATAATTCGCAAAACGAAAAAGAAATGAAAAATAAATCTGCTGTTATGGTTAACAGTGTAGCACGAATAGAATAATTACAAAAAAGAACAATAATGTACAAAAATAATCTGCATGAGGCACTGTATTCTAATGTTCATTTAAAACTATTGCTATAATCCAATGAAAGACACCAACGTATAGTGTAATTTAATCTAGTGTGTTCTGGTGGTTAGAAAAGCCCATCTTTAGCAAGGATAGTGCCTCTCCTAACACGATACTAACTCTAGAAATCCATGAATTATTAAAGAACACCTGCAGCATATCCTGATCTTATGTCCTGCTGTCCAGAAAAGGCTAGAACTAAGTTACTTGGCTTTTATTTAGTGTAATGAAGCTGTGCAAAAGTCTGCTTGTCTCTCTAGACAAATGCAACAGCAGTTGTTATACCCATTTAAGTATTCAAGCCTTTGCAGCTCCATGTTGAGTAGTTTTAATGGAGACACAATGATGATGTTTGGGCAGATGGTGGTTTTACAACCTCCAGACTTGTAGTTATGACAGGACATTTAAACCTTCAGTATACTATCAATGACAACTTATCTATGCGACTCATCAGACGATTCATCTTCTGGTCCTTGACTGCAAATAATAATCTCTGCCAGGATATAAGCATTTTACCATTTAAAAATGTTAAAAGTTCAGATCCAATATATGAGGTACTTAGGTGAGTGTAATGCAATGCTTTAAATAACCTCTCTCCAGCATAAGCAATACTTTTAATATGCAGTATTTTATTTTTTATATTTACCTAGAATGCTTTGAGTTCTTATAAACAAAATAATATAACTGAACAGAATCGGGTTTACTTTTTATATCCATTACCAGAGTTCTTAGGACAAAGTAGCAAGTGAATGAAGTACTTCTGGATAATGATGGTGCATAGTATTGTAGAATCATACATACATGTAGAATCATGTCATACATATTAGGTGCTATTGTTTTACTTTAGACAGAAAATTATATAGGGGGCATTAAATACTTTACTAAATATGCAATCATATTTATATGATTGCATATTTAGTAATGTATTTAATTTTTACTTTGGGCATTCTAATTCATTCATTCATTCATTATCTTCCGCTTATTCTTTTATGAGGGTCGCGGGGGGGTTTCCCAAGCCCATCCAGGGGAAAACGTCTCGGGCACTGGGCAGATAAACCCAGGACAGGGCGCTGGGTCGCATTCTAATTAAGCACAGCTGAAAATCATTTCAGGTAACTACACTCTTGAAGCTCATTGACAGAATGCCAACAGTGTGCAAAGCAGTAATCAGAGCAAAGGGTGGCTATTTTGAAGGCACTAGAATATAAAACATGTTTTCAGTTATATCTCCTTTTGTTAAGAACATAATTCCACAAATGTTCCTTCATATTTTTGATGCCTTCAGTGAGAATTTAGAATGTAAATAGTCGATAAAAAAATAATAATAAAAAAAAAAAAAACGCATTAAATGAGAAGGTGTGTACAAACTTTTGGCCTGTACTGTATATTTCACTGCAATGCTAAAGATGATTTAGCATTTGCCTGATCTGATATATGATGGTCCTCCAGGGGTCCTTAACATTACATGGACATTAATGAGCACTTATAAAACAGATAAATAGATGGACTGCATTCATCACAAAAGTACAGAGTGCATCAAAGTAAACTGAAACAAAACTGTAAAATGAACATGTGTAAACGTAAGTGACCGTATGTACATTTGGTGTCCAAAAATAACCCAATGTTTAAGTAGAGTTGAAATAATGTTTTATGATTTTTTTTTTCTTGCGGTAAAATCATGGCCACTCTCTTAGAGGCGCTTTTTCAAGAGACAACCTTCTCCATATGGAAATTAGAAATGTATTCCCAAAGAGCGGCATAAAGTCTAGTGATCCAAGTGACTTCAATGAGGCGTGGTATTTGATGCTGCATGAGTCGGTGCCAGTATTTCAGAAATTGTCAGCTTAATGGGTATTCTCATGCAAGGATGTTAGATGTATACAGAGAACAGAATTATCAAGGAAAAACATCCAGTAAATGGGAAACCTTTGTGTCTGATTAGTTTATGTAGTTTCTTTGTTTAAGTGTTTATTGGTTTTGTCTTTCCATTGGTTCGTTTCTGTCATGTGTT
>JAOUQT010314298.1:0-14704 GCA_025769995.1 Xyliphius kryptos | reverse complement strand
AGAAAATGGAGTGAGTGTGTGTGGGGGAGAGAGAGAGAAAAAGAGAGAGAGAGATGTTATAACTGGTTAAACTGCCTCTCAGTAAACACATACACTGTAACCCGCCTCTGAACACAGCATTTTACTTTCCATCAACACTGATTGGTGGGTGTGTCCCATCCTAAACACAGATTCCAGCAGAAACCAGTTTGAAGTCGGATGTTTTGTGTGTTTTTTCTTATAAAACTGGTGAAAGCTGAAACATCTTTGCAGCAGGTTGACATATTGTTTAAGAAACCGTTGTGTAAGGGTTCGAAACTTCACGAAACTTCACAAAACCCCCCAGGGGGGGTTGAAATCCTAATTAAAACCTTGAGAGTAAAATGAGAGTGTTGTGAACCGTCAGGCTGCAGAATAAGACCTGAGGAGTTTGGGATGTTGTTTGAACGTGTGCTCCTCCTGAATCTCTCCTCTTTCATTGTAAACTGGTGATTTAAACACATCTGTAGAAACGTGCTGTAATTACAGAGCTGATGATGCTCGTTCTGTCCGAAGCATGCATTACTGTCTGAACGTCATAAACAGTTTGACTGAAACTTCAGCTGAGCGGCGAGAGATGAAGCTCTGCTTTGTATAAAGATCTCATTATGGGCTGTTCTTAATGAGACTAATGAGGACCTTGTGGAGATTAATTACAGGTGGCTCATACTGTCTCCGTTATAGTTACAGCATTCAGTCGACTGTTTTGATTAAAGGGATTGAATTGACGTGAGCTGGAACCTCAACACTGTTACACACCACCAGCTTGATAGTGTCACTGCAGGACTGAGAATCATCGTGCACCCTAATAACCCCTGCTCTGTCCATGGTCCTGATCATCAGAGAACAGAGGATTTACAGATCTACTTTTTCCAGTGCACAGCTTTAGTGTTGAACCCTATTTACATACATCATGTTAATGTTATTCCAATAAAAGGCTATCCAGTGAAAAAAACATTATTTTGATGATCAGCCAGGTGGGAGGAGTCTGAACAGTAGCTGCACCCTCATCAGTGAGGGTGGACTCATATCTGGACTTCATTATTTTTATTTGGGGGAAAAGGCTGATACATGTAGATCAATCTGAAAAATGCTGTAAAATATGTGCCACATCTGTAATTATAGGGCGCTTCGTGTGTGTCATCTCTATATTGTATAGAGCAGAGGGGATGATGCAGTGCACTTGGCGTGTGAACTCTATAGTGATTGGCATGTGGGTGTACAGTGGTGAGGATGACGCGCGGCGCTTGAACTGGATAGCGATTGGCGTACGGGTGTAGAGCAGGGGGGGTGACACGGTGCATTTGGCGTGTGAACTCGATAGTGATTCAGTGAGCAACTTCAATAAAACGTGCCTTTAAAATTGCTCGCCACCCGTGCGTGGAGCGGTTAACGGCTAGTTTTCTTATGTTTGGATACTTTTCTTCTTCTTCAAAAACTGCCCAGCAGAGGCGCTTGAGTTCATTTGAATGTCAGTGTGCAGGACTAACATTTACTCTTCCACAGCAGATCAGTATGTAGCAGTAGCTTTGTCTCCTCCCCAACAGAGGGCGCTCTCGAATTCAACACCTCCCTCACTTCAGCGTGTTTAACATTTTAAAAAAACGGTGCGCGTGGGAGAAGCTGCTTCTGCTACTGCGCTGTAATAAGCACAGGTAACCGAGACCCTCGTCTGTCCTCCACGTCCTGCATTTCTCAAACCTGTGGGGTGTTCCACAGAGATCCACCAACATGCAGTGTGCCATCTACTGGTCAATCCTGATCAACGTAACGGGCACGCCTGCAGTGGACAAACAAATGTCCATCTATATGATCAGTGGCGCCTATATAATGAACAGTGAGGGGGTGTATCTAATAACGTGCCTGTGTGTGTGTGTGTGTGGTGTGTGTGTGTGTGTGTGTGTGTGTGTGTGTGTGTTAGTGTAAGCAGCACTGTGTAAAAAAGCATCAACACAAAGTCTCTTCCTCTCTGCTGCACTTCCGTTTTTCACTCTGTTTATCTCAGCAGCTCGTTCTTCTGTTCAATGCGTCTCACAAAGTTCTGTTAGATGTGTGTGCGTATCATTCAGGTTTGTAATTATGCACCGTTCCTCTGCTGAGAACATGTTGAACTCGTGTGTATGCAGCTTCTCGGCGATTGACTTCAGTGTAGTCTTTAATCTCCGATAATTAGGAGGAACCAACAAGAAAAACGAATAATTGAATAAGAACTATAGGATTAAAGACGCTAGAACACGAGAACAGCGTTGGTTTGCGTTATCGGTTTGAATGTTGCAGCGTGAGAGCGGACTGGAACAGAGAGAACGCCGCTGAAGCTTTTACTCGCAGCCACGTTATCTCCTTCCTACATACGTTCAGCTTTCAGCGTGCAGCTGGGACTTTTAACATGCGGCTTCTGTTCACGCAAATGTTGTTTCTGATGTCGTTTAGAAACACATTGCTTTTGAACCCCCCGCCTTCCCGTTCACACCATTTCTCCATGCTGTAAGCACTTTGAGTATTTTCCAGAGAGCACATGCTTTCCAGATTTAACGCCTTATGCGCAGCCCTCATGCCGGGCCCTCATTCACACACGAGTTCTGAAATTTAAAAAATAATTACTCAGCCTCTTCACCAAATCCTAATCCACGGTGTGAGTCAAATTGCACCTCGATCCTGAATTCATTAAGGAACCTGAGTAATCTGGCTGCAGGCAGAGGGACGAGAATCACAGCCTTTCAGTTCCCACACGAGAGAGAGAGAGAGAGAGAGAGAGAGAGAGAACTCAAAATTAATCCTCAGCATCTTAAGTCCTTCATGCCCATTTTGCCGGTTAGAGTCAGCGCAGTTACCTCTCTCCGTTTCTCCACAACAGAACCTGCAGGTACAGTACAGTCACCCAGAACTATAAGAACCCACTCACTTCCTTAAATAATCAGATTATCAGACAATCATACAGCAGTGCAGTTTCTTAGGCTCTGCAGGAATAGTATGATGCTTTTGACTGTAGAGTGATTGTTGGTACCAGATGGAGTGTTGAAATATTTTGATCTAATATTTCCACTCAGTGATGAGAGGTAGAACTTTAAGCCTGTTTTAAGATCAGAACTTATTCTGAGAACCCAAACCCGACTCCTGCTCCTCAGCTTTACAAATTGTTGTGGAAAGATGGTTCCACCATTTAGTGGCGGTGAACGATACGGAGTGAGAATGAGGCCCAGGCGACATCACTAGATGCCGGTAAACGAGTCGGAGTGTATTTAGGAAAAATGGATTGAAGGTAAGAGGGGGCGGATCCAGAGACTGTCCTGTAGATCAGAGTCTTGTATTGAATGTAGCAGCTACAGGAAGCCAATGGAGAGAGAGAGGAGGAATGGCGAGGCTGCAGAGGTCTGAATCAGCTGTAGAGACCTGATCGTGGAATCTGGAAGCAAAGCATTACAGTAGTGGAGCCGGGATAAGATAAGGGCCTGGACCAGCAGCTGAGCAGCCTGTTCTGTTAGGAAAGCTCTGACCTTCCTGATGTTCTACAGAATGAATCTGCAGGAATGGACAGTTTTACTGACCTGATCAGAAAGTTTAAGATGAGTTTCATCAGATGAATAGAGATCATGCAGGTTACGGACCGAGTCGGTCAGAGAGATAGTGGAGGTTACGGACCGAGTCGGTCAGAGAGATAGTGGTAGTTGGACTGTGGAGCAGTAGGTCAGGTCATGTCTCCACTTGTTTCCTAACATCTGTCTGAAACGCTCAGTTAGGTGGCTGATTCCACATCAGGACCAAAAGGATTTTGATGGAACTTGATTTAAAGGCGTGTCCAGTTTGCTCACATTTATGTTATAGTTCTGCGAGGAAAACTAATTCATTCCACAGTGACCACAGTTTCTCCTAAACCTTCCGTTTCCTCCTAAAGCAATGGTCTGTAATTACAAAATACCAAACTGATGAGGAGAACATGCAGCAGCCTCGTTCAGTGGTCTAAAGATTCTGATTCTTGGAATGGGACGTGAAAATGTCCTGTAGGTGTAATGTGTGAATGTCATCATCCAGAAAGTGCATTTCCAACCTTGTAATCACTGTGTGTGCTGCTGCTCACATTACTGCACTTATTATTTCAGTATCTGTAATCCAGGGTTCAGATTGGACTCCAGAAGTATTAACACCTCAGGAGGAAAAGTCAATACCTGAACAGTCTGGCTTTTAAAAACTGGACTCGTCATTTCTATATTTCTGGTGTTAACACAGGAGGACGCCATCATCAGACCAAACCCAGAATTAAAGAGAATAGAAAGGCAAATCAGCTCACATCTGTGAGGCAAATGAGATGTTGCCGTTACAACAGAAACTCCCACACGCTCCATTCAGAGAACCACGGATTTGTTTAAAGAAATCAGCAGCTTTGTGGTGCACAGCATCGCCCCCACACTTAAACATCACACTCTGGGACAAAAAGTGTTAGATCTGTGTGCAGCTTTTAAGCACTTATTGTTGTTGTTATTGTTCTAAACTAAAGAAACTGATGGCAGAAGATGTTTTTAATCTAAAAGATGGCAACCGAATGTTGTAGTAGAACCTGGTGAGGTTCCTGACTTTCCAAATTTATGAAACCCTCCCCAGCTGCATACTTATTACACACTCTGCCTTTTTCCTGAGAACCAGTAAAGAAAAACCCACACAGACATAGGGAGAACATGCAAACTCCACACAGAAACACAAACCTACAGCCTCTCCTTTATTTCTGTGATGTTCCTGAACTTTAAACTTAAAGATGCTACTGATGTTCTGAATGTTTTCGTGTTTGTAACTGATTTTATTTAATAAAGCAATAAGATACGAGTGGGCGTGGCATAAATTGTCTATTTGTAATTAGTTTTCCTAATGTATTTTAATTGGGTTATTGTATTTTATACTTTTATTGTAAGGTGACTTTAAGTGTCAAGAAAGGCACCTATAAATAAAATGTATTGTTATTATTGTGAATAAATCACGGCAGAGAGCTGTTGTTAATCCCGGTGTGTAGGGGAGTACAGATCTTTCCCGTGATTTATTCAGAATAATACACAACCTCGAGTGTCTTACTGTTTTTATAAAACGTTACAAACACACTATAATAAAAAAAACAGGATTTGATTCATGAATGCTTTTATTGAAAGCAAAATCGTGTTGTAATTGATTGCTGAGTAACAGGTTTCCGGTTTCTCTACAATCAAAAACTAGTGGCCAAATTACCAAACGCTCTTTAAAAATAACATCAGGAAAGAATAGTGTAGGGTACATCCCACATTGATACGAGTGCTCAGAGATGCATGTTATTGTCAACTCAGCTCAGCCAATCGGATTTAGGATCAGAACGATCCGTTTTATAATCTGGAATATAATCTATTGTTCTGTTTTTAACTACTTCCTGCATCCAGGCAGCAGCTCGTATCAGTTCGTACGTTCATCCACTAAGCCCCGCCCGTCTGCAGGGCGTCTGTTTTTACTGATCATCCAGACGGAGATATCTCCCTCCCCGCAGCTCAGCCGCACCGCCGGGGCCCTGCCACACTCAGGATAGGGCCCGGCTTATGCTAATGCTAGCATGAGGGAGGAGAGGGGATTGTGTGGCTTTGACACTGGGCTGACTCTAATAAGCCGGGCTTGTCACAAGCACTGACACGTAGGCGGGCGAGCCGGAGCTGCTTAGGAGTTTAATGACCGCGATTCCACAAGCTTTTTGCAGACGGCGTTAAAGACGCGTTCCTGAAGCGTCTCATCAGCGTTAGTTAGACGCAGAATCTTATACGCTGTTATACATACAGTACGTACTGTTTAAATCATATACAGGGTCAGAATAGTGACGCAGCGGTCAGTGCTCACACCTTACAGACAGAAAAGGTATGTTTTGTATGTTCTCTGCGTTTCTGAGATTTTGATATTAAATCCCTCCAATTAAAATGAATTATTAGACAAATTAAACATTTTTTTGTTACATGAATTTGAATCTCAGGACGTGCTACAGGGAACCAGTCCACCGCAGGGCAGACACACAAACACACTCACACTGAGTGAACCTGGTGTCTCCTGAGGAAAAAAACTATGCAGGTGTGAAGAACATACAAAATTCCAGACAGGTAAGCCACATAGACTCTACTTGGGAACTGGGTTCAGGACATTCTGAGATCACCTCTGATCATGATCATCAGTATAATCAATATTGTGGTTGCATTGGGGTCATTAGAACCCTCTTAACCTCTGAATTTGGGATGTTTTCCAGGAAACCAGATGATGTTTTTGTAAAATAAAAGTGGTTTACTCTCAGATTATCTAAAATACTGAGTGTTTAAAACAAAAAGGAAAGAAAAATGAAATGTGTTGAGCAACAGGACAGATTTCAGGTTTAAAATCTGGTCTAGTTTGACTTTAAAGTGCTTTACATTTACACGAGGTCATTTAGCCGATGCCTCTATCCAAAGTGACTTACAAGTATCCCAATTTGGTTGGGGTCAGAACACAGGGTTGGCCTTACTGCCCCCTGGAGTAATTAGGGTTAAGTGTCTTGTTTAAGGACCCACATTGGTAGCTGCAACGGCCCTGGGATTTGAACCCACAACCTTCAAATTGTCAGCCCAGAACGCTAACCACTGAGCTAGCACGCCCGCAGAAGATTTCTAAAACAGCCCATGGTTTTATACTCCACGCTCAGAACTCTCCCAGTTAAAGGGCAGTCAGAACGTGCTGACACCTGAATCTAGATTAAGAGATCACACGGCGGCGTCACTGTGACCTTTCATTATGTTTGTGTTCTGATCTTTATTCTGTTTCACTCTCTCACTTGCTCTCTCTCTCAGTTTTGTTCTCTGAGATATATGGTATGTGACATACAGCCTGCATGGAGTGTGGGTGGGGGGATGGGGGGGGCTTAGGGCCAGTTGTCAGTGGATGACGTGGCCATAATTTGAGATCTGATGAATTTAATCCCATTGACTTTCCCCCAGCTAGCATGCGGAATGCTAACGGCCGGCCTGTCAATATCAATGACCCGCATCAACAGCCGTTCCAAATCCTTCCTGGCGCACCGGCTCCCTGCAGGCGCCACAAACATTCTGTTGCCAACTTTAAGTCACGTCTTTGATAACCCGCCCCGTCTATCTGACCTTTGCTGTCTGGAGCGCGACTGTGACTCGCTGCGGCTGTGACTCGCTGCGGCTAAGGGTTCCAAACGGATCGAGAAATGTCTTTCAGAACGTGGACTTTCTTCACTCAGGCCTTCAAGGTTGTTTTCGCCTCGAACCGCCGTCCCACTGTGATCACAAACACATCAATCAGAGCGATCAGTTGATCAGCAGACCACAATGTTCCTTAACGTGAGAGTTTATAATCCTCCATACATCTCATCCACCCTCCGGCATCTCATCCACCCTACGATGACCGTCATTAAAACTGGAAGCTCCTGTTTCTCTAAAAAGCAAAAAGAGGTTTTTGTTAAATGTAACTTCAAACAGGAAGGTTCACTTAAACATAACTAACATGGTGCAACCTACAAAATGACCACACGACCTGCAACTCTGCATCAACAGGAAGTAAACAACACAAACAGGTGTAAACGAAAGTGAAATACTAAAAGAAAAGTCAGACTGTACAGAGAATGACAGAATAAAAGTCTGATGCCGTGTACAGTTATGTTTGTAGTTAATGTACATAAATCATTTCTGTTAATTAATTTTTGTATCCGTTATCTTCCACTTATTCCTCTGCTAGAGTTGCGGGGGGAGGGGGGGTTCCCCATGCCCAACCAGCTGAGAGGTTTCGGGTTCTGGGCAGACACACCCATGACAGGGCTCCAAACTATAGCTCTCACTCACACAGGCTATATAGGGGTAACAGCCAATTCACCTTGAATCCATGTTTTTGGAGAAATGTGGGAGGAAACCAGAGAACCTGGAGGAAGCCCATGTAGACACGGGGAGGACATGGAAACTCCACCCAGATTGGGATTTGAATCGGAATCCCCAGCGCTTAAAGGCGAACATGCTAACCACTGAGCCACCTTACCGTCCAAAACTAAATATGAAACTGTCCTCGGACGCCGGAACATCTGGACGTCTCATTAAAAGGTAATACCATGGTGCCGTGGCAGTGTGTCCATAAAATCTAGGGATTATTCTGTAATCTCAGCGTTTCACTGCTGACATGGTATTCTTAAAGAATTCTAACAACAATCAAGGTCTTATTTTCATACAACAAAAAACCTCAAATCGGACGGCACGGTGGCTTAGTGTTTAGCATGTTCACCTCTCAAATCCCAAACTAGGTGGAGTTTATATGTTCTCTCTGTGTCTGTGTGGGTTTTTTCCCACAGTTCACAGAAAACATGGACATGAAGTGACTTCTCTAAATTGTCCCTGTAGTCTGTGTGTGAGTGAGTGTGTACCCAGCGATGGATTAGCGCCCTGTCCTGCCCAGCGCCCAAGATGTTCTCCCCTGAATGGGCATGGGGAAGCCCCCCCTGTGACCCTCGTAGCGTATTAAGCAGAAGATAATAAATGAATGAAAAACCTGAAATACCACAGTGATTCTTCATGTCCAGAGTCAGAGTCACATAAGTGTCCTTACGGTTCAGAGGAAACATTGCAAAACAAGAGGAAACAGACAGTCAGATATTTGTTGCGCCGTGTTGATGACAGGGTCAGAAGTCCAACTCGTGTTCAACCAACCAAAGTGAACTCATGTCCCTCCTCTCTCTCCATTGGCTTCCTTTGGCTGCTGCATTCAGTACAAGGTACTGACTCTGGCCTACAGGACAGTCTCTGGATCTGCCCCCTCTTACCTTCAGTCCATCTTACTAAATACACTCCGACTCGTTCACTGCCCTCTAGTGGTGAATGTCACCTGGTGCAGACACCGCGGTGCAGAGACCCAGCTCGGCCAGAAGCCTGTTATCTCCTCCAACTTACTCAAAATACCTTACATTACTCACATACTACAGAAAGTCTCAGACTATTAATGTGATCGGGAAAAGAATCCAAATTCAAATCTCAAAATGCTTTCCCCGTTCACGAAACCCGTCTGTGTCCAATAAAGCTGAGCTTGTGTTTATGGTTTTACAAATAAATGATGTAAACATAGTAGTAGTAGGGGTGTAAATTGGAGCCATTATGTTGATTCGATTTGATAGGATACTTAAAAATTCTCCATGATACGATACAATTAAATACGATCCGATACTGCATTACATCAAATCTATTAAGTTTCAAATAAATCAACCTGAAAATGATTTTTTCATTTACTGAGATACAGAATCAGTATTGTACACAATGTATATCAGACTATAGCAGCTGTGATCAGCACTCTGTAAACAGAACAGTTACTCCACTAAAGAGTCGTACACATATTTAATCCAAAAAATGTCTAAATTTATATTAAATATTAATATTCATTCATTCAATATCTTCTGCCTAATCCTCTACAAGGGTCAGGGGGGGTTCTACATGCCCATTCAGTGAAGAACGTCTTGGGTGCTGGGCAGATACAGCCAGGACCAAGTGCCAATCCATCGCTGGGCACACACTCACACACAGACTATATGGGGCAAGTTGGAGTGGTCAATTCACCTTGAATCCATGTTTTTGGACTGTGGGAGGAAACCGGAGAACCCGGAGGAAACCCACACGGACATGGGGAGGACATGGACACTCCACCCAGATCGGGATTCGAACCGGTAATCTCCAGCACTGAGAGGAGAACATGCTAACCACTAAGCCACTGTGCCACCCTAATTAAAATATATATATGAATAATGTAACTGCCATTTTTAAAAGTTGTGGAAATCTTTTTATAGAAATTTGGCGCAACTTTTATTAAATAAATGACGACTTTGGATTTTGAGTGCGTAACTTTACACCTTCTTGTTCCTCTTGTGAACTTTGAGGGAAGTTGGAGCACAATAATGAGGCAGTGCCCCCCGCAGCTTGGGAGGAGGTATAATGTATACGTCAGAGACGTTACAAACAGGAAAAATTGCTGCAATATAAACACATTAATAAAAGTCTTGCAAACGTATCGATACATCAAACTGCCGTCTGTATAATCGATGCGTCGATACGAATCGTTCCATCCTGTAAAATAAAAACTGCTTATTTGGATTTGTCAGTGACTCTGACACGCTGTGTGCACCGCAGCACGCCTCTCAGCTGTACGTTCACGTTTCCATAGTTTCCACTGAGGCACGTTTTGGGCGGTAATTCGTGACCGGTTGCTTTTTCGCACCTCTTTCCTTTATGTGTCTGTCATCGATCGGTGCCTGACAATCTGAACCTCTCGGCTGCGCTGCTGAGTTCTGAATATAATACGACGGTATGGAAATGGAGAGAGAGGGTCACGATGGAGCGCTCTGAAAAACAATTTAGCAGAAACACAGCGGAGCATCTTATTGATCGAGGTAGAGCAGCTGTAGAAGTAACATCTCTCTCTCTCTCTCTCAGTGTCTTTCCCATCATTTCTCATTCTCTTTCATGCTCGCACGCTCTTTTTTTTCTCTCTCAGGCTTTCTCTTTTTCTTATTCTCTATCATTCACAGTTCTCTGAAAGTCTAAGCAAAGTCTAAATAAAATCCTAAAATTTATAAATGCAGCACTAGTTCAGTTCCTAAATTTTGATTATCGATGCTTAGAATTCCTTTTCCCTCCAAATTTAAGGAATGCGACTTAAAAGACTTTAATTAAGCTCCGCCCCGCACACTTCGGAGTTTGTGTATACGTCAGATGGTGGAGAACAAGCCAAGAAGTTAAAGCAGATGAACTGAATGGGCAGAATGACAAAGTTGGGTGTGGCTTTGGGCTGCAGTAATTCAGTGTACAGTGGCGCCCCGGTGCAAAAAAATGACCTAAAGATCACACATTACCAAAACGGTGGAGAAAATTGGTCAACTTTAATTGCGTTGTTTGTAGCGCTCAATTTGTGCCAGACGGCTAACACAACTATGGGATGTGGAAAGCGGGACTTACACAACGGCTGGGATAGGAAAGAGCTTTATTACAGACCATATTAACCATCAAACTGCCGCCGTTTGGCCGATGGAACTCACCAAAAGTCACGCTCCTGTCCCATGGTGTTCTCTCTTCTTGCTGCATATATCTCATTATCTTATTTTTGTATTTTATTTCTCCTTCTTTCTTTTGCATACACGCTATACTTTCTCTCTCGCTCTCTCTCTCGCTCTCTCTCTCTCTCATACACTCCACTTTAATACTCTCGTTTACATAAACTATAATGCTGTTTATCTATAGTGTGAATTGTGTGATTATTTTCTGTCCATACGCCGTTCCTTTAAGTCGAAACAGAATCATCCTTTTTGACCTCAAGCTGTTTTTATTTTTAATTCTTCAGAGTGCCAACACTTATGGAACCGTTTATTTATCCCGTCTGCGATGATGAAGTGAAGCCGTGGGTCACTGAGCATCTCTCTGATGGAGTGAAGTGGAATTCAGAGCCACACTTTTACAAAAATGAGCGTTCCCTCGTCCCACACCATCGCTTTCGGCTCATAAAGTCCTGTTTAATTAGCTGATGGATGAATCGGGGTGTTGAGTCATGAAAACCCTCCGTTTGACCTTATTGCACAGCGCTCAGCCCACACGCGTCATACACGTCTGTCCTGTTATCGCAGGTGCCCTTGTGGCCGTTTCAGGCAGTGAATGCATCACCTTTAATCAAAGAGCCATGGAGCATTTGACAGGCCATTGGATTAGTCTTATTGACTTCTCACCCCAAACGTTTCTAACGTTCTAACGGTTCAACAGAGCTGAATGCAGCGGCTCCACGAACCCGACATGCAGGATCTTTTTTAATCGCCTTGAACGAGGTGCAGAAAGTGAGCAGGAAGACCTCCCAGTGTTTTGGCCACGTGCTGCCTGGGATCTCCAGGCTAACCAACGTTATTCAGGATGATTCAGTGCCTCTGTACGTGTGTGCGCTCCTCCAAAACACTGGAAGTCCTCCAGTTCCTCCATCTGTCTGACTGCTCTCCTGGCAGTCTGCACCATTCCTGTCTTTACAATGAGCCTCTGGAGGAAGTTACAATGATTAACTCCAGCATCCGAATGGACAAATCACACTGCCAAAAGGAGGGGGGGGTCCATACTGGTTCTTATCTTTTGCTGGTGTACTTTTATTTTTTTAATTTATTCATATATTGCTTTTATTATTAATTTATCTTAATGTCTGTCCTTAATAATTCAGCTCTGTTCATATGGAGGCCAAGAGGCAGGAGGAGGAGGAGGAGGCTGAAAGGTCTGTTATAAGTGTTTTAGTTACACATTCAATAAATCTGGTATTTATAATGCATTATAAACACATTTATAAAGCTTCATAAGTATTTGTAATGCTTTAAAACATTTGTCATGAACCTTTGTTAATGTAGATAGATGTTTAAAATCATAGACATAATTTCTTATAACTATGAGATGTTCTTCCCTGGATGGGCATGGGGACCCCCGTGACCCTCGTAGAGGATTAAGTGGAAGATGATGGATGGATGGATGTTTAGAACACAAGCTCACTTTAATGCTAAATTACATTTTATGGACATTTATGGTCACTTTATAATTCTCTGGCATTTTGTACTTTTGTATTTTTGTAATAGATTTATTTTTACTTTCCTTATTTTATTTTTTAATTCAACCTTTTAATTGTGGGAGGTCGTCATTTTACTGCGAGCTGTACCGTATGTAACTTTGATTTGATTACAATCTGACAGAAGGCTTTAGAACACAAAGTGTTATAATGCATTATAATCTGAACTTATTGTTGGAAGTTAAGCTTAGAAAGTCCAACTTCTCATTTTTCATTTGTATTCTCGTCCTTCATCTTTGGCTGTAAGTTTGGCGGTATCGTAGTACCCATAGCCGCTGAGGTTGCTTGTGCTTTTTGGAGCAATATGGCGTGCAGTTTTCATGCCACGCCCCTTTCAATGATTACACTTTACTTAAATACAGTCTCTTTAAACGAGAATGTATCACATTATCACATTACTTTAAGTGTTTATAAACAGTTATGAGCAGTTTGTTTTAAAAAAAAAACCTCATGGTGTGTTCTTACAACACTTCATGTTTTGTCGTTATGAACGTCCATGGTCATTAACAAAGGCTTATGTAGTATTATGAAGCATTATGAAGACTGGATTTCTGTAAAGTTACCGGGTTTTTTTTTTTTTTTTAGTTCTAGTGAAAACTGAGCTGCTGCATTCTGAACTGAAGTTGCTGTAGTTTGTTGTGAGTAACTCAGACTTTCTGAGTCAGAGGAAATCCCAGATTATCAGATTATAGAAAGACTTAAACCAGCCTGCAATCATACAGTTACAAATAAGAACCTCAACTGTTCCTCTGTTCTGATGATTGATTGATGTTCTGAAACAGTTCCTGTTCTTTAACAGGTTCCTGTATCTCCAGGTTCCTGTGCTTAAAATAAATGAACAGATTCTTTCTGAATGTGTATTAAGACCAAAGCCACTCAACGGTGCAGGGGTTGCCTCATCACCCGGTGGTCAGTCTGATCGGTCCTGTAAATACCAACAAAAAGTCCAAAGAGAGCGAGGGCCGGACCCTTTAGGAAGAACGAACGAGGTCACACAGCAATCCTAACCAATCATAAGAGAGGAGCTGAGGTAGGGGCAGTTACACCGGGTGTACGTGTAAGAGCAGAGAGATGCATGATGGGTTAAAAGTTGGTGTAACCCATGAAGCCCCACCCTCTGTTCATAAAAATAAAATAACTCTTTTTCACAAACTTTTTGGTTATTGAACAAGCAAAGACTTTTTGAGTGAGCTGGAAGTCAAACGTTAAATCAAAAAATGCAGCGGGCGTGTACGTGAAGCGAATGGAAATTTCTCCCGGGACTCTGCCCATGAAGTTTTAATATCACAGGTGCAGAAGTAATATTAAAAGTTGCAAAGTGACTCCGGTTTTTGACCCCAACTCTGTGGAACGTGTCCCGTCTGAGCCGCGCAGGTCTGATGTGCTTGATATTTCAGTTCTGTGTTACATTAGCTCATAAAAAGTGGAATTTGTGCTGTCCCCTCAGATATGACTGATTCTCTCAGGCCCTGCTGCAGGATTTGTCAGGTTCTTTCCTCGGGCTGAACGTATCGGTGGGAGACTATAAGAAAAAGGCATTTTCTTTAAAGACATCTGTGTCGCTCGGTCTTTCTCTCTTTGTCCCGTCTTCAGTGTATGCAGACTGTGGGAGGCGACGTCTCTGCAGTTCATTTATCTTTGTCACGGTCTCGTACCGAATCCTTCGACCTTCTGCTTTACATTTACAGGCGTTACTTTTCAGCTCTCTTTTCTTGAAAGTGCAGACTAACTGTGTCAAAAATACAAACACAATTAATAACATGTAAAGGTTTTATTTAAAACATACATTATATTATTGATATATTTATACAGTCTTCTGCTAATCTATAGAATTCCTCATTAGATTTTACATTAAATGTTTAACTGATTTGCTAATGTGAACAATGTGAAGTAAAAAAACACTGATTAAAGTTGAGGAATCTTAAAAGTACCAGGTCGGAGTGAGGAACCCAAACTCGATGGTTTAGTACCATAAATCGGGGGGGTCAGATATTGTTTTCCAAATTTGATAAAGTGAACAAGACTTAAATAGATCTCCAAGTTAGATTTTTTTTTTAATGTAGTTTTTAGAATCTTTTTTTATTTTAAGACATTT
>JAOUQT010314290.1:0-14705 GCA_025769995.1 Xyliphius kryptos | reverse complement strand
TCCGTAAGGCTGACTCACTTACCATTTTCAAGAGACTTCTCAAAACCCATCTCTTCCACAGACACTTGCTATAAAAATAAAATTAAAAAAAAAAAAAAAACCCAGATCGAGTTATGCGCAGGGTTGAAGGTACTATAGCCTAGCTGGTTCTTCATAATAAAACTGACTTGTGTTGTTCTCTCATTTGTAAGTCGCTTTGGATAAAAGCGTCTGCTAAATGTAAATGTAGCGTTTCAGGTCCACTGAAGTTACCACTGTGAGTCCTTGAGCAAGACCCTTAACCCTCATTGCTCCAGGGTCCTGTTTCAACCCTGTGTTCTGACCCAAACTGAGTTGGGATCTTTGTAAGTCGCTTTGGATAAAAATAACTAAATGTAAATGTAAGTCCTTTGAATAAAAGCATTTGCTAAATGACTAAATGTAAATAATATAAACCATTTTCAAAATTTGACAAAAATATAAAAATAAATGTACAAATATTTACTCTTGAGTATAAATCTGCTCGGAAACATTCAGTATTTACTTAAAATGGTGATTATATGGACACAGTTCAAAATAACGGCATTCTTTTTTATTTTATAGGGAGATATTCAAATGTGCTGATGACCTGTTCATGAGGTCTAAGATAAGCTCCAATACTAAACCTATATCCAAGCATCTTTTCTAAATATTTGCACAGTGAAGTAATAATGTCTGGTCACCAAATGTAGATGGCATGTTAAACCATAATTTTTTTTAAATACAAATTGTTATTTAGTAAAAAAAAAAAGAATAAAAATATAAATATTGTTTAAGTTAGCTCAAATAAATCACAATACAAGTTAAAGTGTGCAATGCCTATTTAATTTGATGAGCTAAAGTCAATTTATTCACAGCAGAATAAAAACCCAAAAACCACTAGCTAATAAAGCAAAAAACCTTCAAAATGTAATTCTCACCATCTGTCTTTGCCCTTGTGCCAATGGCATGCAATAATTTGGCGCAGACAATTAAGAACATATAGTCAGATATTCAGAGGCAGAGGTTATGGAGCGTTTGATTATTTCTCATTACCCTGCACTGATGCATCTGACACTGCACAACTATTGATTTTTTAAGAGGCGTTGACATGAATGTGACAGAGGTGCTGATTGACCTTAAATTTAAATATTTTAAATTGAGGCCATTTTATGAAGTTTGTTCAATGTAATCTGACTCAGATGTGAAAGAATTGTGTATTAAGAGTGACTTATTCGATTACATTGTGATAACTTTTGTAAAAAAAAAAAGCAGTGACAGCAACGCAGAGTAAGGGAGCAGCATGGAGTTTTGTATGTAATGCAGTTTTTTTAATAAAAATGGTTCCGGTGTTCAATAAATCCTGTCTCCTGGCATGTGACAATACATAACACAATAGTTTGTACTTCTCACACACTGAGCTCAATGTTTGGTATTAATGTTTGCTGCAAAACATTTTAAAATAATCATTTGCAATTGTCTCCATACTTCTCTAACCATACCTATTACTGAATGTGTACAAAAACAGGAAATAAGAAAATGAATTTCATTATTCATTCTGGATTAAATTACAGAAGCTGACAAGCACATTTAGTCGAGTCATAATGTGATCATTTGACCAACAGTCAAAAAATGTAATAAACCTTTTTTTAATGCAACCTTAAAGCATTCCACGAATAGGATTATTCATGAAAAACATCCTTATTGTATTGTGATTATTTTTTTAACTTGGCAAACTAAAACATTAAGTAACATAACAGGAAACTGAATTAGAGATTTCCCCTGGTGTACCAACTTTCAGGTCATATGCTATGACTAACACAAGACACTCCGACATCAACAAGTCAGATAATCAGCTACAAGATAGAAAAGGTATTTATTTTCCCATAGCTAACACAGCAAAAAAAAATGTAAAGTAAAGTAATTCAATTATTAGCAAAAG
Source organism: Xyliphius kryptos (assembly GCA_025769995.1). Classification (NCBI taxonomy): domain Eukaryota; kingdom Metazoa; phylum Chordata; class Actinopteri; order Siluriformes; family Aspredinidae; genus Xyliphius; species Xyliphius kryptos. Next base: position 12,766 of record JAOUQT010314290.1, on the reverse strand, counting down.
TTAATATCAGTTATATACAGTGCCTTGCAAAAGTATTCGGCCCCCTTTAATTTTTGAACCTTTTGCCACATTTCAAGCTTCAAACATAAAGATATAAAATTTTAATTTTTTGAGAAGAAACACCAACAGGGAACACAATCGTAAAGTGGAACAAAGTTTACTGGATATTTTAAACTTTTTATTAGAAATAAAAAACTGAAAAGTGGGGCATGCAAAATTATCCTGCCCTTTTGCATTAATACTTTGTAGTGCCACCTTGTGCTGCGGTTACAGCTGCAAGTCACTTGGGGTATGTCTCTTTCAGTTTTGCACCTCGAGACACTGGAATTTTTGCCCATTCTTCCTTGCAAAAGAGTTCGAGCTCAGTAAGATTGAATAAAGAGCTCTTTCCACAGATTCTTGATTGGATTCAGGTCTGGACTTTGAATTGGCCATTCTACAACCTGGATACCTTTATTTGTGAATCATTTCATCGTAGATTTTGTTTTGGATCGTTGTCTTGCTGGAGGATAAATCTTCATTCCAGGCTCAGGTCTTGTGCAGACTGCAGCAGGTTTTTATCCAGAATGGTCCTGTATGTCGCCATTCATCTTCCCATCAAATTTAACCATCTTCCCTGTGCCTGCTGAAGAAAAACAGGCCCAAACCATGATGCTGCCACCACCATGTTTGACAGTGGGAATGGTCTGTTCACTGTGATGAGCTGTGTTGCTTTTACGCCAAACATAACATTTTGCATTGTGGCCAAAAAGTTCAATTTAGGTTTCATCTGACCAAAGCACCTTCTTACACATGGTGTGTCTCCAAGGTGGCATGTGGCAAACTTTAAACGAGACTTTTTATAGATATCTTTGAGAAATGGCTTTCTTCTTGTCACTCTTGCATAAAGGCCAGATTTGTGCAGTGCACTAATGATTGTTTTCCTATGGACAGATTCCACCACCTCAGCTGTAGATCTCTGTAGTTCATCCAGAGTGCTCATGGGCCCCTTAGCTGCATCTTTGATCAGTCTTCTTTTTGTTTAAGCTGAAAGTTTAGAGGGACGACCGGGTCTTGGTAGATTTGCAGTGGTCTGATACTTCTTCCATTTCAATATGATCACTTGCACAGGGCTTCTTAAGATGTTTAAAGCATGGAAAATGTTTTTGTATTCAAATCCAGCTTTAAACTTCTCCACAACAGTATCTCGGACCTGCCTGGTGTGTTCCTTGGACTTCATGATGCTCTCTGCGCTTTAAACAGAACTCTTGAGACTATCACAGAGGAGTTGCATTTATATGGAGACTTCATTATACACAGGTGGATTTTATTTATCATCAGTCATTTAGGTCAACATTGAGTCATTAAAAGATCCCCACTTAATTTCTGGAGTGCGTTTGCTGCACTGAAAGTAAGTTGACAGAATAATATTGCACACCCCACTTTTCAGTTTTTATAATAATAATAAAAAAAAGTTTTCATTAATTCATACCTTTATGTTTGAAGACTGAAATATGGCCAAAGGTTAAAAAGTTTAATAGGGGGGCTGAACACTTTTGCAAGGTACTGAATTTTTCTTTATTCTCGTTTGTTCCCCTTTTGCTTATCCATTTAATGTTGGTTCATTTTCTCTTAACAAGAAAACTGCACTGCCTGGTCAAAAAGTTAAACAAAGCTAAAAGGAAGGAGCCTTATATTGGATAAATACTGCATTGCTGATTATGTTTCAGCCGCAACAAGTTATTGTTGCACTAATGCAACAATAACTTGTTAAGCTTTTTAACAACCATGTTGAAAATCAGATCCTGTAGTCATGGAAAAGATGTTAATCTGTTTCGGAGGGGTGAAATGACGGGCATGAACTACTACTACTAGAACAATTAAAATCGGGTTAAGAACTGCCCAAAGCGGTATTAAAAAGTATAAAAGGGAAACCTCTAATGAAGGAATGTTGTCAGAAAATTGTGAATGATTGTGATCAGCGATCATTTAAACATTTGGTGAAATCAAATCCTCGAAAAACAACAGCAGAAGTCAGGGACACGTTTAATAGTGAAAGTAAGATCATTTCCACAAACACAATAAAAAGGGAACTATACAGCTGTGTAGCCTTGTCAATAAGGCTCACTGGCAAAACCGCTTCTATTTGCTTCACAAAGATTAGACTCTGGAGCAATAGAAGATAGTCAGGTGGTCTAATAAGTCTAGTGTATCCCTGTTTTAGAGTAATGGGTGCAAGCTGAACTTGGTTTGAATCCCATCCCAAGTGCTTATCTGGCCCGCCAACTCAATTGAGAATATATGGGGTATTTTCAAGAGGAAAATGATGGGCACCAGATCCAACAAAAAAGTAGAGCTGACAGCAAGCATCAAGGAAATTTGGGCTACCATAACATTCAGGCACTGTGATGACATCAAACCAGGTTTTGGTGCTTCTGGCTGCAGGGGCATTCATGCCCTCCAAAAAATGGGCTGATTTCTCCACAGTATTCTATTTTTTTTAATTCCTGTTTTCGTGGGTTTATGAGCTGGAAGCCCAAGTTTTGTCAAAATATAGGCAAACAAATACCTGAATCTATACTTTATGAAAGTTTAACTTTTTTTAATAGAAATATGGAAATTAAACAAATTTTCCAAAATATTCTATTTTTTTTTGGAAAGGGTCTGTAGGGTCAGCAAATGTTTAGTGTAGTCTGTGTTAGAAACGTAATAATTACAGTGTTTACATTTTTGCACTGCAGTGTGAGTTAAATGCATATAAATGTAGTGCAATTTGCATTGTAAACTTAGTAATAGTGCGGAACAGTGGTTAGCATGTTTGCCTCCACCCAGATCAAATCCCGATCTGGGTGGAGTTTCCATGTTCTCCCAGTTTCCGTGTGAGTTTTCTCCGGGTTCTCTGATTTCCTCCCACAGTCCAAAAACATGGATTCAGTAAATTGAATGCTCTAAATTGCCCTGTATAGTGTGAGTTTGTGTATGTGTGAGTGAGAGTGTGCCCAGTGATAGATTGGCGCACTTTTCTCGGTGTATGTACCACTCACTAGATGTTCTCCCCTGGGTGGGCATGGGGAACCCCACCGAGGCCCTGGTAGAGTAATAAGCAAAGTTAATGGATAGAACTTCGTTATAAATGTGAGTACTCGTGTCTGGTATCGATTTAAGCAGATGTTCCTCATTTTCTGATTGTTTCCAGAACAAAACAATGCCATTAAACTTTTTTTTTTTTTTTTTTTTTTAGAAAAATGTGTTCGCTTTGTTTTAAAACCATACAATAACACAAACCAAACTTTCAAAATATGTTAAAGCAAAGCACAAGCGAGTGTAATTAATAGGCTCAAGAAACAAATTATGAAATAGGAAAATCATACTAATATCCCAGTCTTTAGAAAAATAAATTGTTTAGTGATCTTACCGTACCAGTGTAATCCCATGCAGAATGCATTACTGACAGCATCAATGCCCTTAAATGAAGCAGTGATTTCAACAAGTACTTGTGGCAAGTGGTAAAGGAAGCAGCCTTAAGGTCGATTCCTGGTACCACCAAGTACTATGTGGCAAGGCATATAATCCCAGTTCTTCCCTGGGTGCCATATACAAGGCTGCCTACCGCTCCAGGCATGCATGCTCATTTCACTAGTGTGTGTATTTCGCTGCATGGATGGGTTAAATAAGGAGGACAAATTCCTCTTTGTTTCAGCCCAGTAGGCAACTTTATTACTTCTCCTCTAGTTATCTGAAAACACACTGCACCAAAAACCCTTACTAGATTTATGTATACAAATACATCTGCACAGTACCAGCTTAATAGCCAATACTGATATCGGTTTCAGTTGATTTCTTAAATATGTGTGTACAGCACAGTCCATATCAGAAACTTAAAACATTAAAACCTGTTTACCAACTTTAGCAACTTTTCAGATGCTCTAGCTACTAATTTTTTTAAAAAACAACAAATCTGGTGGACCTTTCCTGGTGTTATTGGAGACTTATTAAGTCTTTTGGAGACGATGGTGCTGCGGTGAGCACCATTCCACAACACTCTCAGTGCTCAGACCACACCCACATCACATTCACTGAGCAAATGAACTGTGCATGCACAATGCAGCCACTGACCCTGCCCACTAATTACAGAGTGCAATGTAAATATAAATGCATTTATCTTTCCACAGCGTATGCCTTGATGTTAAAAGATAAACATTTAGCAAAGGAACTGAAAAGTCTTTTATGTAATAGACATCAAAACCTAAATAATGTAATGTGGGTCTAGAAAAGGCATTAGTCATGAAGTTATTTTAAGAAGTGACAGCAAGGCAAAAACAGAAGAAATACATATATTTAGAGCTTATTTGTAGTTCTGGGTGGCACAGTGGTTTAGTGGTTAGCACATCCGCCTCTCAGCGCCGGGGATTCTTGGTTTGAATCCTGATCTGGGTGGTTTTTTTCCAGTTTCCTCCTACAGTTCAAAAACATGGTTTCCAGGTAAATTGAATGCTCTAAATTGCCCTGTATAGTGGGTGTTTGTGTGTGTGGATGTGTGCTCAGAGATAGATTGACACCCTGTCTTGGGTGTATCTGTCCAGCACCCAAGAGGTTCGCCACCGAATGGGCATGGGGAACCCCACCGCGACCCTCGTAAAGGAATTAGCGGAAGATAATGGATGGATGGATTTGTAGTTCTGAAGTTTTTTGCGTGTTTTTTTTACTGGACCACAATGTTTATTCTGTAAACATTCAATTGGACAAATGGACATTGAAATGGTCATTTAGTGACTTTCAGGACAGCCACAATTGCAATTGTGGTTTAAATGACTGGTTCTCAAAGCCTTCACAATGTTTTTAAGCTCCTGTAAATAATAAGGTCCACTTGTAAGCTGATCAATTTCAGCAGATCTTAATGCCAGATCTGAAAATCTCAAGATTGTTTTGCCAATTTTTCCAAAATGCATGGAAGATATCAGTCATCGTGACGCACAGAATCAAAAATCTTTAATATATATCCATCCATCATCTTCCACTTATTCCTTTACTAGGGTTACCAATGCCCATCCAGGGGAGAACATCTCGGGTGCTGGGCAGATACACCAAGGATGGGACGCCAATCCATCGCTGGGCACACACTGACTCATCCACACACTATACAGGGCAATTTAGAGCATACAAATTACCTGGAAACCATGTTTTTCAACTGTGGGAGGAAACCACAGAAAAAACCCACACGGACACAGGGAGAGCGTACATTCCACCCAGATCGGGATTCGAACTGGGAATCCCCAGTCCAGAGAGGCGAACATGCCAACCACCAAGCCACCGTGCCACCCAAATCTCTAACAAATTGGAGCGAAGATTTCAAAATCATGAAGTGATATGGTGAACTAATGTAAACATTATGGGTTTTCGGCTGCATACCTAACAGGTTGTACATATTTAAGGTAATATAAAAGTCGAGGATCAGGAAATGGTGCCTTTGCTTGATTTTCGAATGTCTGCAGTACTGCTTTCAAAAGTTAATTTAATGTTACTTGACCAATGTTGTCCAAAACACACAAAAAACGCACCAGCACAGCAGTTGTGCACAATGGTTTGGTAAAGCAGTGTAGAAATGACATGAGAGGGGGTACTCACGCTCCACGTCACTCTCCTCAATGACCCCCATGTCGGTGAAATGACGATCATCTAGTCACACATCCGTGATTCTCACTCCGCTCCAAACAAACCCACGTAAATAAGCTGAAATCATAACCACATATACACCCTGAAATGAAGACCGGCTGCAGATGATTGAACTATGTGAGCTGTGACGGCATGAAGATCATAGTGCTGCTGCTGCCACTGCTGCTTCCAGACCAAACCTCATTCAGAAGCCACCTTGCGTTAGCCCTTAAGCTAACAGACTACTTCCTTATTAGTAATTGTGAACGTAAGGTAGCAAGCGCCTGACAGCAGCTAGCGTTTATTTCAGTTTATCCGGCAACAATAACTATTTTAACTAAATATATACAGTGTAATGTTATAAAGTACAGCCTACCTTTATATTGACGCCTTTACTTGTTGGTAGTAGCAGACTGAGTCTCGGTCCGCAGCGTAAAAAACAAACCTCGACTTTTCGGTTTATTTCAGTTGTTTGCTTCAGTTATGCTCAGATTATTGTTTTGGTCTATAGATGACCAAATGTCATCCTTTCTAATTACAAACTACATGGTACGTCGAGGCACATCAATGCAGGTAAACAGCACCGGTCATGTGCCATTACTGTGCACTAGCATACTGTAAAGGACGAATGCGGCTTCATTAATGCACTACATTGACTTTTCTATTAAGTGCGCTAGTATTCGAGTTAGGACCGCCCATTCAGCTGAACTCGTTAGGTGGGCGTGTTGGAGCTTGTGCCAGAAATAAAAAAACTTCCTATGGTTTAGTTTTGCCCAGTATTTTAAAACTCTCGTTATTTTACATTTACATTTAGTCACTGACAGACGCTTTTAGCCAAAGCGACTTACAAATGAGATAACAACCCAAGTCTGTAGTTTAGGAAAAACAGCTATATTGCAGCCCTATTAACCCTGTGCATTAATAGATATGGCAGGATTTTTTAAACATATTATTATTACTATTAGTATGTGTTTGTGGAAGAGGTGTGTTTTGAGAATTTTCTTGAAAATGGTAAGTGACTCAGCCTTACGGATGGTATTGGGAAGTTCGTTCCAGCATTTAGCGTTGGTGAATAAAATGGATTGAGAATTAGCACCAGGAATCACACGTCAACGTGGGTTTTCTCTGGGTTCTCTGGTTTCCTCTCACAGTCCAAAAACAGGGATTCCAGGTAAATTGAATGCTCTAAATAGTGTTTGAGTGAGTGTGTTTCCAGCGATGGACTGTCCTGGGTGTATCTGCCCAGTGCCCGAGATGTGCTTCCCTGGATGGGCATGAGGAACCCCACCGAGACCCTAGTACAGGAATAAGCGGAAGATAATGGATGGATTGAATGAAGGTAAGAGGGGGCAGATGCAGAGACTGTCCTGTAGGCCAGAGTGAGTACCTTGTACTCAATTCGAGCAGCTACAGGAAGCCAATGGAGCGAGATGAGTAATGGAGTGACATGAGTTCGCTTTTGCTGGTTGAAAACGAGTCGGGCTGCAGAGTTTTGGACCAATTGCAGAGGCCTGATTGTTGAATTTGGGAGACAAGCAGAGCGTTACAGCAGTCAAGCCAGGATAGGATGAGAGCTTGGACCAGCAGCTGAGCCTGTTCTGTTAGGAAATGTCTGATTTTCCTGATAATATACAGAATGAATCTGCAGGAACGGGCAGTTTTCATGACCTGATCTGAAAGTTTTAGATGATGGTCAATTGAAAAACCAAGATTACAGACCGAGTCAGTTGGAGACATTGTGGAGACATCAATTTGGAGGGTCAGGTCATGATGAATTGAGGGTTTAGCTGGGATTATAAGTAACTCAGTCTTTGACAGATTTAATTTAATATGACGAGCCTTCATCCAAACGGATAGGGCACCAATCTATCACTGGACACACACACAATTTACACAATTTAGAGCAGTCAATTTACCTTGAATCCATGTTTTTGGACTGTGGGAGAAAAAAACGGAGAACCCAAATGAAACCCACGCAGACACGGGAAGAACATGGAAACTCCACCCAGATTGGGATTCCAACAGGGAATCCCTAGCGCTGGGAGGCAAACATGCTAACCACTAAGCCACCGTGCCACCCCCAGTATAAGTAATGTTTTAATAACTACTACCTGATTGTAAAAAACATTTATGAAAATACAGCTCTTGTTCTACCAGTGTTGAGCCGTGAGGGCCTTCAAAGCATTCTCTGAAGGCCTACAAATATCTGAATCACAGAACGATGTTAATAATATTTTGTCCATGAATATTTTTAAAATAATACAAAATGGTCTATCTGGTTGTGCTTCTTCCAGACATGAATTTTCGTATACAAACATTTAGCCAATCACATTTCAGCATCATTAATTGCCAGGTTTCAAATTTTCTGCCTACACCTTCAGAATACATTTTGCAGATCAACCTGTTGTTTCAACCAATTAGATTTTAAGTCTTTGATTGTGAAGCCTTCTAAAAGGCCTACGTGTATTCAGGATTTGATCAGGATGTGTGGTAAGTATTATTTATCTAAATAAACATGCAAATTTATAATGGTATGATCATGAATGTAACAAACGGAGGGGGTGAACAAGTTATGCTTATATGTAAAGGCTTTATTCCCCAATTATTTTGTATTTATTAAAACACAGTTGTTGGCCGATCTGCTCGCGTTTCTGCAGGTGTCTTGCTCACATCCCCCATACGAGCGTTGCAGCTGTATACCCTCAGAATAATTTATCTATCTGCGATACAGAGGCTCTTTATGCTGCATTTCTGCATAATAAGATGTTTTTATAGCCAGAAACTTGGTAAATTAATTCAGATAGATAATTTCTGATGGCCTATGTTTAAAATGCATGACTAAATTTGAGTAACTGCTGCATTTGTGAAAAGGTGACAGTTACAATGACTGTTCCCATCAGGGCTCAGCACAAAAGATAATAATTTTTCATCACACCATGCTCTGAGCACCCTCCTTCATTACTCCAACCACCTGCAAACCTATTCTTTGGTTTTTCTCTTCTGCCTCGCAGCTCCACCTCCGCATCAGTCTACCAATAGAACCCTCGTCCATCTTCTGCATGTATTTAAACCACCTCAATCTCTCCTCTCTAACTTTGTCTCCAAAGCATCCTGCCTGTGCCATCATTCTTATAAATTAATTCCTAATTTTTTCCATCTCTGCAACTTCCAGCACCTTATTCTGTCTTTTGGTTAGCGCTACCATCTCTAAACATACAGCATTGCAGACCTTACTACTGTCCTGTAAACTTTCTCTTTTACACCGGCTGATGCTTATCTATTACAGATTACTTCTACTTTAACTTCATTATTCAGAATCGGAATACTTTATTAATCCCCAGAGGAAAATTGCTACTAACAGTGTGGACTATTTTCAACACCATTTCATTTTTTTATCATATTCTTCTTCCTGTTCAAGCCAGTATATAAACTAGTCAACTTTTTCTCATCAGAGTATTGCATATTTATCTTTCAGCCACTCTCCATCTTATTCACATACATACTCTTCAATGCATACCTCTATTTCTCCTGGCTCTACTCAACCTGCTCCCTACTCTCACCACGGATCACCATGGCATATCAAAATTTTATATTTAATAGGGACCCCCACAACCAAATGTGAGGGGAAACAGAAATAGACTTTAACATATGAATGCAGGCTATGGTTAATTTTGAGGCTAGTATCAGGTCCTATATTTTACACATGCAAGGTGACTTTATAGACACAGGTAACTGCTGTTGTTTCTCCTAATCGCTTAATAAAATTATATAACAAGTCATATGGAATACAGTGCCTTGCAAAAGTATTCACCACCTTTGCATTTTTCACATTTCGTTACATCACATCCTGGAATTTAAAGGGATTATTTGAGGGTCTGCATCATTTTATTTACAGACCAAGCCTACAACTTTTTCAATGTGAAGCAAACTACAAATAGGACAAAATAAGTAAAAACTTCAGTGTGCATAACTTCACCCATCTTTTGTAGCAATTGCAGCTGCAAGGTGTGCATACACTCACAGCTCAAGTGACACTTAGATTGCACACAAGTGGCCTTTATTTCACTAAGCATGTTGAATTTAATACAGTTTGTTATGTAAGAAACAGGTGAAAATCCAAGGGGTTAAATACTTTTGCAAGGCACTGTATATAAGGAACAGACAATGACAATCAAAGTTTGTAAAGAGGGTTAACAAACCACAGATTCTTTTTACTGCCATTTATGAATGTTCCACCCTTTTAAAAGGTGGATCAAAAATAATAACAATCATCCAATTTCATCATCGTCTGCTTAATCCTCTAATGGAGCCCATTCAGGTAAGAAAACTTCAGTCGCTGGGCAGATACACCCAGGACAGGGCGCCAATCTATTGCTGGGCACACACTCATTCACACAGACACACACACACTATACAGTGGCAATTTAGAGCAGCCAATTCACCTTGAATCCATGGTTTTGGACAGTAGGAGAAACCCAGCGAAGCCAGAGAAAACCTGTGCAGACACAGATTTGAACCTGGATGCCCAGTGCCACACTACCGCACCGCCCCAATGCCAATCATAATAGATTTCATCTTATGTATTGTGCAAAATGTAAGTGACAGAAAAAGTCTGAAAGAAATGTAAAGATTTAAAGGTTTAGGTCTTATGGGTATTTTTTAGGAGCAAACTTTCTCAAACATCAGATTTTCAAGGATGCAAAAAAAAGAAGAATAAAAACGAATTAAATAGGTGTATCACAGTTCTATGTTATTTTCTAATGGGAACTATTTTCTGTTAGTTAAAATTCTGGTCAGTTAAGTCCAACCTTACTGGCACCCTTGCACATAGAACATCCCAATGTATTCAGCTAAAATAAAAACCATATGGCAGCCTTTAGCCTTCTATTGAACTAAAAATGCCTTAATAAATTCTGCAACATTTAAACCTCATAATCGTTTATTCAATTTTTCTTCTCTCACAGGTGCAATTTCCTGTAATGACATCAATTAAATCTAATTTGCACTAGAGGGGGCTAACCAGCTCTAGGCTAAGTGAATTTAATTCTTGTGCAATAAAATCATATTTAGCAAATCTTCTTTAATTTACAATCCACATGTCTGTGCTAATAAAATATTTGTACCACACACATTCACTTAAACTTATCTCACCTAGTTTTAGTCAAATTTTTAAAGTATTACCAAATGATCTGAAAGTGGGATAAAATTCTGGTGTTTTTAATCAGTGGACAGACAGAGGTGTATGGGCATCCTATTTTATACAGGGAACAAAACATGTCAAAATATGATCTACACTATACATATTTGTGAAAGTGTTTTATAACACGAACAAAGAAGATTTCTGCAAAACCTCAGAGGAAGAGTTGTTGATACGCTTCAGAAAAAGTCATTTCTCAAGGATCTGGACTCTAATCCAGTCAGACAGGAATGTTTGACCATATTAATAGCATCTAATAGTCTGTGAAATCACAAAAAAAAACTAAAGGTGACTTCCAAGCAAGAAAAGACTTTTCTTACATTGGCTAATGTCAATGTTTGTTACACCACCATATGAAGAATACTGAACATCAATAGTATGTGTGGAACAGTTGTTAGGAGAAAGCTGCTACATTACAAAAAGAAAAAAGAACAAACTACATTACAAGACTGTAGTCTGTTAAAGATCTTACAGACATGCCTAAATATTACACAAACAATGTTTTGTTTTGCACTAAAAAGATTTAATTTACATGTAGTGTTTTTAGGCACATTTAAGCATTTTTTTTTATAGTAAAATTATAAACTCAAACTCAAACTGTATCTCATCAATAATTGTCAGGATATAGCAATGCAAATAGCCTGTGCAGCAATTAAATTAGTAATTCAATTTACAAAATTTCTTTTAGAGATGCGGAATTGGTATGGCTTGTATAGTTCTGTCACTGGAATACTAATTTTATGCATTAAATTTATTAAAAGTAAAATAAGCAACATGAGACTAAGGCATGTGGGTGGACATAAATTGTGTAATATGTGACGAGCTGAAATCTAAATTACTGTGACTAATGAAAATTGCTCAGGAAATTCATGCTTCAGGGCAAATTTGTGTTATTCTTTTCCTCACCGTGTCACTTTAGACAGTGTGTTTGCATTCACAGACCTGTGCATACATCTTAAAACCTGTCCAGCTGGGTCTTAATGCAGTCTGATTAATTTAGTTAATGATAAAAAGAAATGGAACTCTTGTAAAGTTTTGTGTGCTGTTGTATTTTTACTACGCATTGGAAAATGGAACAATAGTCACTCATGCAATTATTGAGGTCAGTGTAACAAAAAACAAAGTTTGTTTTTGTTTTACATGTTACTTAATCTATTTTGGAATGTTCATTAAACAATGTTATAATTAGTTTAACATAACAAGACTGCTAAAATCTTATATGTTATACTCCTCACTATTATGCGCTTTTAGAGATAGAAATGTAAGGGGTTAGTAAAACATGTTCCCACTTTATTAAAGAACATTAAACATGGGGAGCTTGCTGGTATTAATGCCCTGCAACCATTTAAGTACAAATTATTACAATACTGATACTGTTCATTTGTGGAACTGTGGTGGACTGAAAACATTAAAGCCAATTAATCAGGAAATAGTCCTGGTGAAAAATTTCTAAAGAGGCAAATTAACAAAAACAAAACTTAAATACTTCTGTACCTCAAAACTTAGTGCTGCAAGGAGTCAATGAAAGTTTAAACCCACACAGATCTTTTTAACAGCATGACAAATTGTCCCCTGCAGCACGTACCGTAGTCATATTTAATAAAGCAAATGGTGAGTTCCTATAAGTAAAATGTAAGAGCAACAAAAAACAAAGACATAATTACGACAGTGCTGTATCTGGATCAGTTTCGTTCCTGCATGTTCGTAATATTAATCAGTTTAGATGAAGGGGTTATCTGAACCCTGAGTAGGATTTGATCTGTGAATACCGGCTTGAGTCTATTTGTTCAGGTGAATGAACTAGACACACACTCCACAAAGACACCCTATCCGTATAGAGGAGCACACGATTGCCTGGTGTACAGCTGGTATCTTGAGGGAATTGTTCCATTTACTTTCAGTTAGCTGCCTTAAGTAAATCTATCTATATATATGTGT
>JAOUQT010314280.1:0-14705 GCA_025769995.1 Xyliphius kryptos | reverse complement strand
GCACCTATATACATACATACATACAAATAAATCACATTAACAAATCGCTAAGAAAATCCAAAAGAAAAAAAACAAAAAAGAAAAGAAAAACAGTTTTTCCTTTTCATATATGGTCCTTCACAAAACAAATGGCATCTGTCCAGCTACTGATGGTCTTTGACGAGGCCTTATGAAGTTTGTCAGTGGATCGTTCCAGGATCAAAATATCTAGAAAATGTTGTAGCCACAAAGTTCTTAATACTACACCAGGTTCATAATGCAGCTTCACAATAGCTTTTATAGCAGCTGTCAAACCTTTTCTTTGGATAAGTGTTAGACCAAATCCAGAGTCGTCACCCACCTAAAGGTTTTAATGTTGTAGATGATAGTTGTATATGTGAGCAATGTTACAGGAAACTGCATCCTGCTTAGATCCCTTTCTTTGCTAAGGGTTCACATACCCACCCAACAATTCATAAAACACATACATACATCTTTTTTCACCACAAAATTGTATATTAGGAGGAAAAAAATTACAAATTTGACTATTATATCTTTCAGGTATCTCATCCCATCTTTGCACCGCTCCAATGCTGGTTTTTACCGGTGCATTGTGAGGAACCGAGTTGGAGCTCTAATGCAGAGAAGCACAGAAGTGCAGGTTGCCTGTAAGTCCAAAAAGTGAATTTAAATGCTGTAGCAGTGAGTTAAACTTTAAGCTAAATATTCCTGATTATGCAAAATATCTTGTGATATGTGACATTATGTACCATAATTCATGTATGTTTTGCATTTTTAATTCTCCCTTTCCATCTAATAATAGCAAACTTTAGTTTGCATATAACAAATTGCTAACTTTCATTTTTCGAAGGCAGATTTGGGTTTATGTGTGTAATTGCATTTTTTAATTTTTTTTATTATTATTATTATTTATTTATTTATTTTTGCTTAGGAGTTTACTTCTAAAGTGAACAAACCTAACAATACAAATGCACAGTTTTGACAAGTTGACCGGTTCAGAGCATCCCGCAGAACTAAAGTAAATAAGCAGATTTGACAAAATCCCAAATCAGACACTGCATATACAATTAGTAGTTTAACTCTTATTTCATTGTTAGTTAAAATATTATATAAGGTTCAATGAAAACTTAACACTTTGTTGTGTGTGTGTCTGTATGTATTTATAAGTCATATAAATTAATGATATATATATATATATATATATATATATCGTTTGTGTATTCTTTAGAATTTTCCATATTTCTGCATAAATTCAACATAAAACTACATTACATTGTTCAAAAAATCATAAAATATGATTCATTCATTAAATTAAACATGGGTATTATTTATTAATCATTACATATATGTATCTGAACCTTTGCTTTTAATGCCTAAATGATCTACTTGTGGAGCCAAAATTGCAATGAAATATATCAAGAAATTGATATTGAAGAATTAAATAATTTTAGCCCATTCCTAAAACTCTATGTGATTTTCTGGGTAATTGTAGCAGCATTCTTTTAAATGCGCAGTGGATTTGCAACCCTGTCATGCACAGCTTTGTTGTTCAGTGCGCTCCTGATGGTGGACATGTAAACATTAACATTTGCTGATGTGAAAAAAGCCCAGTTATTGTTTAGAAGTTACCTTGATTTTGTTATAACCTTGCAGACTATTTCATGCTTTGCTTCTGGTGTGATCTTTGTTGGTCAAACAGTCCAAGGAATTTCCTCAATTTTTGCACACCTGTCTGACTGACTGTTCACCTTTAAATCGTCTGCTAATATTAAAGATTAACATATATTTCACATACTGTATTTAGGAATAAATCTATAAAGATAACAATGTGAATGTTCATTTCTTCAAAACTAAATCACTGAAAATTCTTTATAAATTGCGTTGAAATTTTAACACAACATTGCATTCGCTACAGCTAGTTTTATAATGAATAAATAAAGAACTGTTTTTACGTTGGTTCTCTTTATTTAAATGTATTTGCTTTGCTTATTTTCAGGCTTATTATAAGTTTAAGAGCAAATTTATGCAGAAATATAGAAAATTCTAAAGTGTTCACTAACTTTTAAGCATATACAGTGAACAGAATAAAATGAATAATGCATGTAATTGAACTGGGGGTGCCCAGGGGTCTGTATGTCTCAATATACACAGTTAGGGCTCTTATTATATATATTTTAACAGTTTCTATAATAAATATATATAAAATATATAACGTTATTTTATGTGGACTAGTCATACAATAAATGTTTAAATAGTCCCATAATTTATACATGCAACAATTTGGAAAAACTGCCGTAATTATATAGGATTTTTTGAAAAAATTTTAAAGTCGATAACTTCAGAGCAATAAAACTGAATGCAGTTGCCTTGAGTTGCTGCTTTTTTATTTTCTAAGCAAAAAGCATTGCTTATTGAGTTCAGGTGACTAACCCTGCAAACCATATTCTATCTCTTTTCTTTAAAAAGCTTTGGAGTAGCTTTCACGGTATGTTTTCAGTCATTATTAATCTGTACCGTGTGCAAGTACAATTTGCACAGGATTTGACTCTACTCAAAGTATTAGGGCTAAAGACTGAATTTATTCTGCTATTCCGTGAGCAGTCACATTATCAGTAAACACCATTGACCCATGTCATTGCAGAGTCTTTTTTCAGCTCAATGACTGCCTCTTTTATTTATTGACACGTCTTTGATTCACATATTAAACAGAAACCAAATGCAAATTAAACACTTAAATCGACAACACACCTTTATGATAATTCAACATAAAATAATTATTTATTATAATAATAAAACTGCAATAATATACTAAAGTGGTAACTATATCATTTTATACTGTCCACTTTTTGTTTTCAAATTAAAAGTAACTGGGCCTTAAAAGGAGTTTGTTCCCGGTAAAACCCTAATCATACACTACAGTATTAATGTATACATAAATACATACATTACATTTAGTCATTAAGCAAATGCTTTTATCCAAGTGACTTACAAATGAGAAAACAACACGTTAGTAGTTGAGGAAAAAACATTTACAGTGTCGTATCATCGAAATCTATGAATTACCCGATCTTGCTTTTTTTTTGTTATAACAAGTGTCTGCGGAAGTGGTGAATATTAAGTGGTTTCTTGAAGATGCTGAGTGAGTCAGCCTTATGGATGGTGTTGGGAAGTTCGTTCCACTATTTAGCAGTGGTGATTGAAATTGAGGGAGAATTTGCTCTTTGGTGAGTTGGAATCCCCAGGCAACAGTGGATGAGGTTGAGTGTATTTAGGAAAGCTGGATTGAATGTAAGATTGAATGTAAGCCAGTGATCGTCCTGTTGTCCAGTCACCTAACCTACGGGAAGCCAATCGAGAGAGATGAGTAGTGGAGTGATATGAGTTAGCTTGGGCTGGTTAAACACAAGTCAAGCTGCAGACTTTTGAATCGACTGTAGAGGTCTGATTGTTGAAGTTGGAAGACCTGCAAGCAAAGCATTACAATAGTTGATCCTGCACCAGCAGCTGAGTAGCCTGTTCTGTTAGGAAAGGTCTGATCATTATATCAGACCTATAACAATAAGGCCTTGGCGATATACCGAAAACTTACCGATACCAAAATTTCTGACGATAACCGACATCATTTTGCTCATATTGCTATTTCATATTGGTAATGGATGGATGGATGGATGGATGGTATCTTTAAAAAAAATTTTTTAAGAAAAGCTGTTTTGTCTTTTTTGTTGTCTACGTTTGTGTTCCTTTAAAAGGCTGCGTGCTCTCTGTAGGGTAGTCATGTGACTATGTGGCAATAAAAAGGGAATTGTTCCATCAATATGGCCTTGTATCAAAATTATGATATGTGTGTATCAAAATTATCGTCCATTTATCGTTATCGAAGTGAACTGCTCAATATATTGCAATAGTGATTTTAGGCCATATCGTCCCAGCCCTAATAACAATACACTACATATATTGTTTGTTTTTGCTAGGAAATAAAAAATGTCCAGCATCCAACAAGTATTACTAACTAGTTTACCAAGCTGCTTAGCAGAATATATGAACCGATTAGGAAGGACTGGAAAGCAAACGGCAGAAATAAACAGTTTAGAAACAGATTTTAAAACTGGCTTTATTAATAACAAATTACAGAAGGTACAGAAGATAAATAGTAAAAAACAGGCAAAGCACAGATGTAAAGATAGATATTAAACCAACTAGGAGGAATGCCCAAAATAATAAAAAAGCTGAGCACAAAAATAACTACTCAAAAAACTACAATCACAAACAGAGAAAAGAGTCAAAAACGCTCAGAGGATAAATACGATTAATGAGGAAAACAGAGAAAATATGCATATGTTAGATATGTATGATAAAGAAGATAAAAGGAAATCAGAAAAATAACAAAAAATAAAAGGAAGAACATCTCTAACCAGAACAGAAGAGTGAGCGTGAGCTATGTTTCAAACAGTAACAGGCAGAAAAGAACAGCATTATGCCAAATAGTAGTCTGAAGAAGAGCTGTGTGTCTAATCTGCAAAAAAAACAAGACAGACGCCAAGAAATACAGAGGTTGGGGTAACCTAAATTAAATTCCCCCCAAAAGCCTATAAACAAAAAGAGATACTAGCAGGGAGGTCAGTGAAATACAGTAAAGATATAAAAGAAACCAAAAAAGCCAGTAGCAACAGTCTTATCTCATCTTATTATCTCCTGCTTAATTCCCTACTTGGGTCACGGGGGTTTCCTCCTGCTCCAGGGGAGAACATTTTGGAAGCTGGGCAGACACCCAGGACAGGGCAATCCGTTGTTGGGCTCACACTCACTTACACAGACACACACCATGTAGGGGAAATTTAGAGCAGCAATTTAACCTTGAATCCATGTTTTTGGTCTGTGGTAGAAAACCAGATAAACCCATGCAGACACGAGGAGAACATAGAAACCTGGATCCCCAGTACTGACAGGTGGATGTACTAACCACTACGCCACCGTGTGCCATGATGGAAACAGTGTTGCTTCTAATTATCTGGCTAACATTGAGAAGCATTTTTTAATGGCTCTAATGATGTTAAAAAATATGGTACAAAGTTGTAGCCAAATTTAAACCAGAAATAAAAAAAACAAAGAAAAGGAATAAAGCTGAACAAACTGCAACTAATGAGAACTAATAGGTAGAAAAGAAAAACAGCTAAAATCAATAATCACGAGGCTGCACGGTGGCTTAGTGGTTAGCACGTTCGCCTGTCAGCGCTGAGGATTCCCGATTCGAATCCCAATCTGGGTGGTGTTTCTATGTTCTTCCCGTGTCTGCGTGGGTGTCCTCCGGGTTTTCCGGTTTCCTCCCACATCTCAAAAACATGGTTTCAAGGTAAATTGAATGCTTTAAATCACCCTGTATAGTGTGTGAGTGTGTGCCCAGCGATGGATTGGCGCCCTGTCCTGGGTGTATTTGCCCAGCGCCCGAGACATTCTTCCCTGGATGGGCATGGGGAACCCTGCTACCCTCATAAAGGAATAAGCAGAAAATAATGAATGAATGAATGAATTAATGAATAATCACGGCAAAGCAGGCAGAAAAAATGAAAGATGTCAGTGATGATGAGGAGGAGTCAGTGTGCAACATCAACTTGCTTTAAAAAAATTTTTCCACATATTTAATTAAACAAGTAAAACTAAAAACGATGCACGACAAGTGATCCTATTCCGGTTTGATACATGTATTTGTGTTTATTTCTGGGTTTTTCATTTTCAGCATTGACATAGAGGGTGGGGAAAAAAAAGAAAATGAAAAATATGCAAACCTATGTGATTACATTGTGTCTGTATTTTAACATGCACACTAGAAAAAATGGTGCACTGCTACTAGATTCTGAAAAAAAAACTACTTATAGCTTATTACCATATTTCCACCTTTTTTATATCCTACTTTCTCTTCCTTTTTTGTAGATATGGAGAGCTTTACTGAGAGAGAGCGGTCCCAGGTGGTGTCACAAGGTGATGCTGCACTCATCTTTCCTCCACGGATTCCAAGTTTTCCCCGTCCACAGATCACATGGTTCCGGGACGGACGCAAAATCCCCCCAAGCAGCCGCATGTAAGCCTACTGGCACTTCAGCACACATCATCGCAGCGCACCTTTAACAAACTATATTATATGGTGTCTGACAAAGTTGACGTATTATTGTTTAAGCTTGCTGGTAGTTTCTGTTGGACCAAGCAGAAGCCACAGCAAGCCAATATCAGAGCCCCCATTGATAAAGTCAGCTATAATAAGAACCCCTGTCGACTCTGGAGCGGGTGTGATTGAAGGCTAGAGAGAGCAGGCAGCAGGGGATCCAATTAGACAAAGTGGACAAAAGGCCTTTATTGACGACCTTGCTTGATTGACAGAGCTTTCTCTTGACTGCACACACTATGTGAGCCTGCATGTGTGCATGCCTGCCCTATGTCTTTGTAATCAGCTGAGATTAATTTACCTTACCTACTAGCAGGTGGCTCGGTGAGAACAGCACCATGTATAAGTAGCTGTAATTTTGGTAGTTGAGCAAGTGTACAATGGTGAGCATTAGGTAAATAGAAGTGAAACGTAGTAGTAGAGCAAAGGTAACAGTAGTGATATAGCAGTGTATTATAAGCAGAAAATAAGGCAGATAAACTGACATTCACAAATTAGCAAGTAATAAAATAGAAAGTAAGTAATAAAATAGATATTAGCAAATATTCTATAGTAAAATCATGGTAAATGTTTCTCTGCACATCTGGCATATTTCCCTGCTGAGTATACACTGACACTACCAATCTCAACGTGTAGTAATGTACTCCGCAGCCATAAGTAAGCCTCAAGCTATAAAATCTGCACAAACAAGGTTAAAAATGGATCATACCAAAAAAAAAATGCATGGCTTTGTCAGCATTTTAGGAAAGATAAATAAATAAAAAGGATCTGCTCTTTTGCTCAGCCAACTTTACTGGTGCCAATTTGGTGCCCTCCATATTTACATTACATTTACATTTGGTCATTTTGCTGACGCTTTAATCCAAAGCGACTTACAAGTATCCCAACTTGAAGGTTGGGGTCAGAACACAGTGTTGGTCACAGCATCCCTGTAGCAATAAGGGTAATTTCAGTGGACCTGGGATTGGAACTCAAAACCTTCCAATTGATAACTCCATACCTTAACCATGCCCTAATTTTTATTTATTGCTTTTTATTTTTCACTTGATCTCACACCATGAAAGAATGAACTATTTTTAACAGGAAATTTAATTATTTACATTTACATTTAGGTATTTAGCAGACGCTTTTATCCAAAGCGACTTACAGGTATCCCATCTTGATTGGGGTCAGAACACAGGGCTGATACAACACCCTGGAGCAATGAGGGTTAAGGGTCTTGCTCAAGGACCCACATTGGTAACTTCAGTGGACCTGGGATTTGAACCCTCAACCTTCTGATTGATAGTCCAACACTAACCACTGAGCTACCACTCCCACTAAATTAATTTATTCCTAAAATCTATATTTAAAAAAATATTGTTAACAAGAAATATTATTGTCCTGCTTTTTTGACAGCTTATGCATTTAATAATTGGTACAGCATTCCTTTTTCCATTACGTGATGCTTTAGTTTCCTCTATATCACTTAAGACGGTTCCTTTTTACTTATTTTATTTATTTATTAATTTTTTTTTTGGAACGTCCAAAGTTCTATGTACTTTCTTGTACATTCTGTTCTTTTGCTCACAAAACAGTTTTTTCAATAGGGTTTGAGGAAGAGGACTGAAAAAAATTGATTTTCTATTCAGTAAGCCATTTTATTGTGTTTATTAAGTTGTGAAACTTACTGCTGGTAAAGACTATTTTGTATTGTTGTGCAGAGGTGGCCATATTTATGATATTTATAAGTCGCTTTGGATAAAAGTGTCTGCTAAATGACCAAAATGTCAATGATACATAATAACATGCTCCCTCTTCCTCAGTGTTCCTGCAGTTCTAAGCTTGATCCACCATCCCTTTATGTGTTGATCCTGTAAAGAGCCTAACCATAAAAGCAGAAGTTGAAGGGTCCCAATAAATGATGCAGAATAACAGAAAAACAAAATGTAAATTGTATAACATCAGAGTAGAGAAATTTTATATTTGAAGCTAATAAATATACACTTAGTCTTGAAACAAGATGGTTGCTATAGCTGTAGCTGATTAGAGTAATAATGACCTCCAGTATTATTTTGCAATGCTTATCTCTTATTTCCAAGTTAATTATTGTTTATTCATTATCTTTCACTTATCCTGTACATTGCCTCAGGGGGCTTCCCCATGCCCAAGCAGGGAAGATCGTTTCGGGCACTGGGAAGATGCAACCAGGTCTGGGCGCCAATCTATCGCTGGGGACACTCATTTACACAGACACACAGACACTCACTATATGGGGCAAATTAGAACATTTCATTTACTTTGAATTCATGAGTTTGGACTGTGGGAGGAAACCGGAGAACCCGGAGGTAACCCACACAGACACGGGAAGAACATGGAAACTCCATCCAACGCTATGAGGCAAACGTGCCGACCACTAAGCCACCGTGCGACCCTACAGGATTATTAGTTCAAGATAAGTGCAGAAATTCAGTACAGGCAGATAAAGTGTGGTGTAAAGTGGATCAGAAGAGGCTCAATCTCATCAATCCTCTTTTGAAAGCTAGTGGGATTATTTTTAACAGACAGTGAATCATTGAAGCAGACACCCATAAACTTGCATTTAATGAAAGTACTAAAATTGCCCTAGATTTTTCTCAAGACATTGATGAAATCACTTTGTGATGAGCTTTTGGGAAAGTGTCACCACTTATTTGAATGCTTTTTTTTTCTTATTGTAATAAAAACAATGCTGTTTTAGTGCCTACATTTCATACAACAACTTGTAAGGCTTAGTGACAACATAGATTTGAAATATTCTTGCTTTGTCCATTTCCATTCCCAAAGTAGATGATCTTTGGTCTGCACTCTGCATGTCAGTATGACTCACCAGTCACCAGCCTCTGATACTGAGAAGCCCTGACAGTGTACAATTTGTTTACTGCTCATTGGCCGTGACTCTCCGGAGCATTGATATTCTACTGTCATGCTCGCAGCATGCTCCACAAGAACCCTCATTCTAATTGCTTGTGAGTCGGCTGAGTCTGGCCATGATTGGGAAGTTACTGACAGCTCGGCGGCATCTAATCTAACTCTACACGAGGTGTCGCCTCTCATCTAAGTGCTTGCATTCTGCTTGCTTACTCTGTCTTGGTGTTCCATGAAGTATCATTGCTGTTGTTTCTGGATGTAGCAGTTTGGTTGTGAGTATGTGCACTAGGGATGAGACAATTAATCATTCTTGTGGCAAATCGCAATATGAAACATTTCAACTATTAAATAATTGGAGTGCCTCAAAATTGTCATCAAGTATGTAAAAGTATTTTGCCTTCTGTGCTTATACACAGAGGGATTTGTTCCCCACCTTTAACCCATCCGTGTAATGATACACACACACACACACAAATACAGACCCTGGTGAAGTGAGCACACGTACCTGGAGGAGTGGACAGCCTTGTATGCCTTGCTCTAGGGCACTTCAGCTTTAGTATTTGGAGGACAGGGAGTCAAACCGGGGAACTTCAGGTTGCAAGACTGGTTCCTTAACCACAAGCCTCTGACTGCCACATTTAAAAAAAAATAAAAAATTATGCTGGTAGTCAGAACCTCAGAGAAATTGGTGCAACTCATGCGGAAATAAAAATAAAGATACGCATCCACTACACTTGTCTGTTTACTTTGTACTTACATGTAAAACCTAGTTTTATTTTTTATTTTTACTGTAATTTTCACAAAATAATTAAATATTTTTAGTTTTAAAGAATGTTTTGTGTTGATATTTAGCAAAAGTCCTGCCCGTCATTTTTCGATAACAAAATGTTATTTTTGTAAATCTATTGAATACATAGCAAACATTAGAAACCATACATTTTACGTGATGCTCATGTGATGTCTACGCCTTTTTTTTTTTTTACCCAAAATTGATTATTGCACAACAATCGTAATATTTGTATAATCTTGATTATGTCTGATACAAAATCTGTAATCGCCTCATCTCTAATGTGCACATAGTGTAAAAGTGTATAAGAACAGAAACCTACATTAAATTTCTTTTTGTCTACCAAGAGCTCTGACTCTGGACAACACCCTGGTCATTCTGTCAACGGTGGCGCCAGATGCTGGTCGCTATTACGCACAGGCTGTCAATGACAAGAACGGCGAGAACAAGACCAGTCAGCCAGTTGTTCTCAATGTTGAAAGTGAGTATTGTGGAACACATCTAAACATTATCAAATGCATTTTCCTTAGGTCAAAACATGACACCCTACCAAGGCATCTTAGTCTTATATCCAGATTTCCAAGAAGCTATTTAAATAGTCCTGCATCTTGAATGAGGCATTGGGCAAGAAAAGGGGATAGTTGATATTTTTCACATCAGGTATGATTCAATTGACCTGGAGAGTCTCGATGTCTTAATGACTTGATGTTCCAATACAAATGAAGTGGGTAAAATTTAATAACTGATCAAACATAGTCAGCTCCTGACCCAATATACACACCTAAGCTATTACACTGCAGTATTGTTAAACAGCTGAAGCATGTGATTTTTTTTACAAAGCAGTGCACTTTATTAAAGAACATCATTAGTGATTTGGTCAAAGACAGATATTATCCCATAAGTAACTGTCAGTAGATTTACCATCTGTCACACAGCTAATGTAAACAGTGACAGCTTTATTGCTCTACACTACTTTAGACAGGGTAATTAATAATATTTATATCTTAATCATAGTGCACACGTGTAATAGCCAGTGTACTTCCTTTGTCTAATAAAGCAATCAAACTCCAATCTCTTTTTTGATCAATTCATCAGTTTATTTGCATTCTGCTCATTAGAAATGCATTTTACTCTTACACAGCATTTGAGTTATGATTTCCGGCATAAAAATTTGCAAACATATATTGTTTCGGTCAGTCAAAACATGGGGAAAAAGATCTCATGGGTTTTGACAGTGGTTTAGTTGTTGACGATAGACTGGCTGCTTTAAGTACTTCGCTGATCTGCTGAGATTTTCAAACATTCATTCAGAATGATGGGAAGGAAAGTAAAATCACTCAGATAAAGTTTTGCAGATAGAGAAGCTTTGTTGATGAGGAAGGTCATTGGAGAATAGCATGACTGGTTCAGGCTGGTGAAAAGCTACAGTAACTCAGATAAGTATTCTGTATAATCCTGATGAGCACAATAGTATCACAAAATGGACATGGTAAACCTCAAGGCTGTTTTGAGAGCTAGTAGCAGCTCTATATAATAGTAGTACAAAGTATCCAATAAAGCATTTAATGCTTTCAACATAAGCTGCACAGTTCGTCTTTTACTTGTATGAATTTTCATTCGAATTTGTTTTCGACTTTTTAAATGCTTAATACCAAAGTTTGCTTCCACTTGAAGGGGGACATGGCAAAATACATTACATCTGCACAATGGAAACAAAGCTGGTTCACTGCTTCAAGTCCACTGCTTCATGTGGTGTCTGGCAGCTCGTTGTATCTAGGGTGCACTAGTACGTCTGTGTAATAGTCCAGCACCGATCACTTAATGACGAGCATAAATAAGCTTTTCTCTTGTGATTGGTGTCAGGTGCTGGGAAAATTCCAAACCTGCTTCCCACCAAGAAAGATGAGACATCCTTTGAAACAATTCCATCTTATAACAAAATTTGAGATTTGAATATGTTTCATACCCATAAGGCATTATCTCCTTATCTACCACTAAATTCTATAGTAGGGACTAGGGTCACAGGGGAAGGGTTGGTTCCCCATTCCTATCCAGATATGATCATTTCGGGCGATGAGCAGATACACCCAGGACAGGGTGCCAACTTACTAACACACACAATATAGAGGCAATTTTGATCAATTTAAGCAGCAAATTACCTTGAACCCATGTTTTTGGACTGTGGGAGGAAACCAAAGAACCCGAAGAATACAAGGGACACGTGGAAACTCCTCAGAACTGGGGCTCCAGGTTTGGTTTTGGTTTTGGTGAACATGCTAACCACTAATCCACGGTGCCACCCACCCATAAGGTCATCAAAATAAAAAAATGTAATGGCATTGGGGAAGATTGGATAATGAGGTTTTAAATGTAATTACAATGACATCAGCTGATGATTTTATCTAAAACAGTTATAATAAATAAATTATATTACTTAGTGATGTAATTAAACCTTAAACGGCACTTGCAATTATTAAAGATTATGCAGTATCTGGAAGGAAAACATTTGGACTACCACAGAAGTTCAAATCAAAAATAATTAGAATTAAACTAATACTCTGCTGTTTTGTATTTGATTTTGCAGTATGATTGTCTGTGTGGTGTAATGCAAATTTGATTGGTGTTAATGCTAAATACCTGATGCAGTAGTTGTGTGAAGCTGTTTTTAGCATCTCTACATTTAAAAATATTCTTTTTGTTCAGATTCTAAAGGTAGTGTCTTGTTGCAGTAGCTAAACATAATGGATTGATTTGATTTTAAAGCCTGTTGATAAATGCCAGCACGATGACACAGCAGGCTAAATCAGAACATTTTTACACTTGTAATACCCTGTAAATGCTTTTGAGCCACAATAAATTGTGCCACCCACCCACCTTTATTCGGGTTTAGGCACAATTCCAGATTTGTGGCAGCCTCAGTGGCTCTAACTATGCTATGCATGACTTTCTAAAATGTGGCCCAGACCAATTATGCAGCCTTTGTGCCCTCTAGTGGCTGTGGCAGACTAAATTTTGCTCCCGGTCAATAATTTCTGATTGACTGGCCAGTCTGGTGAAATGTGTGGCATGGCTAAGTGTGGCTGCGGGTGATCAGGTCGCTTTCACGGCACCTCAGTGACAAAGTGATTAACCAGCCTCATAAAATCGACCCCTCTCTTTGATCGCCCCTGGCCTATGATGACAAATTTATGAAAGACAGGATGCAGAGAAGAGAGAGATGGTTTTAGTGAGACCCACCCGCTCCATGGAAGAAGGAGGAGTGGATAAGGATAGGCAGGGAATCAATACCTGGGCCGATGCCTTGTTAGAGCCAGTGAGTGAGCATGGTGAATTTAATCAGTATGTCTGCACTTCTCAATCAGGCTCCATTCAATAGCATGGTACCATAATGATGGTATTACACTGCCCTGTAAAGAGAAAGAGTTTGCTTTCTGTATGGAGCACAAAGGACCTTTGTGAGCGTCGTCAATTATGTCCGCTGTCGTGCAATGGCAGTAGTTGTGTGCAGAAGCAAGGCGCAAATGACTAACAGAAGGGAAACGCATCAGGATATTTGTAGATATGATGAAAGAACAGAGGTGGAGAAAGTAGGGGTTCTTTGAAAGGGGAAAAGCAAGACCTTCTGTAGAAGTCAGCAATCAAATGTTTCATCTTTCTTCTTCTCTCTGTCGTTCTCTCTTGAGATGTGGGTGGACCTGCAGATCCGATAGCACCTACGATAATTATTCCTCCAAGGAACACCAGTGTGATGGTCGGCACGTTTGAGGTCACGCTGGAGTGTGTAGCCAATGCCAGGTGTTTGTCTGCATGTGTGAATACTGTTAACACATAATAATTTAGCTTCTTCAAATCCTTTTGGGCTGTTAGTCACATTATGACACACTTTCTGCTCTTTTGATTTAGACCTCTTATAAAACTCAGCATCACATGGCGTAAGAATGGAGTGGTCGTCAGTCGTGGAATTCGGGACTTTGGCCGACGACTAACCATCAGTGGGCCACTTGTCAGCGACAGTGGCTACTATGAGTGTGAGGCATCTTTGCGTAGCAGCAGTGTACCAGCTGTCACCGCTGGAGCTTATCTACATGTGATGGGTGAGTCACTTTTAAAAAGACTTTCAGTTCACATTAAATCATATATTTGTGCTAAAACTTTTTGGACACCGTTTCCAGTATATTTACACTCACCAGCCAGCCTGTTCTTGTTTATACATTTATTGTCTATTTCAGGAGTTCTACTTACCATATGGATGCACAGACTGTGATCTGTTTCTCTAAATACAGCAGCAGAGCATGTTTACTATATTCACTAATGGTTATGACCCTTACAATACCACCACAAAGCAGGTACTGCTTGGGTTGTGGATGAATCTCAGCACTTAGTGATATGGTGGTGGTGAGTGAGTAGCAGTAGAATTACAAAGCAGTAGAATTTTTAAATACCTTAATGACAATGAAAGTAAGAGTAATCCACAAAACAGCCATGAATCACTCACCAGCACCATGTATGCAGCATCCTTTAAAGACCAATAAGTAAGTGGAAGTTAAACAACACAGGAACATTCTGAATGTGATGGGTTTAATAGCATTTATAAGGGTTTACAGTTTTTTTAATTATTGTAATTAATTCAATCATACCAGCACAATAAAGCAATTAAACTCATTATCTAAATAAAAGGCAAAGCCCTCACTCGCCGACTCGTCAGACCTCACTTAAAACAAAGTACTTTTCACCTTCCTATATTCGATGATGTGTTCGATATCACCATCGAGGTCTTACTGAGTTTTTACGAGGCTGAAACTTGGCATCATGCTTACCTACCATTCATTCATTATCGTCCGCTTATTCCTTTATGAGGGTCGCGGGGGTGGG